>APFE030930362.1:96496-110455 GCA_000404065.3 Pinus taeda
GAAATCTGCCTTTTTAAATGGAGACTTAGAAGAAGAAGTGTATATTGAGCAACCAGATGGATTCATCCTTGGAAATGATCCAAAACTTGTATGCAGACTTAAGAAGGCACTCTATGGTATTAAACAGGCTCCAAAGGCTTGGTATTATCGACTAGACAAATACCTCCATCAACAATGTTTTTCAAAAGGATCAGCAGATAACAATCTATATATAAAAATTGATAATGATAAATTGCTAATACTTGTTGTGTATGTTGATGATATAATCTTTGGTAGCAATGAAGAAGCCATGAGTCAAAACTTTTCTTTGGTGATGTAGAAAGAATTTGAAATGTCCTTGCTTGGTGGGCTGACATATTTTCTTGGTTTACAAGTCCAACAAAACAAAGACGATATCTTTCTATCACAAACCATCAAGCAGATCTTGAAGAAACATGGCATGGAAGATTCGAAACCAGTATGTACCCCTATGGTAACAGGATGCAGCCTCAGCGCAAATGATGATTCAACAATAGTACATCAACCAACCAATAGATCCATGATTGGTATTCTGCTCTATCTGACATATACCCAACCATACATCATGCATGTAGTGGGAATAGTTGGAAGATTCCAGGAAAATCCAAAAGAAGCACACCTTCAGGCGATTAAAATGATTTTCAAATATCTTCAAGGAACAGAAAACTATGGATTATGGTATCCTAGAAGTACAGATCTCACACTTCATGCATACACAGATGCAGATTGGGCAGGAAGCGTGGATGACAGAAAAAGAACTAGTGGTGGTGCATTCTTTATGTGTTCCAGATTAGTATCTTGGTTAAGAAAGAAACAAAGTTCAATTGCATTATCTACAGCTGAAGCAGAATATGTGGTTATTGCATCTTGCTGCACACATCTCCTTTGGATGATGCAAACTTTGCAAGACTTTCAAATCATTTGTACTCCAACTATCTCCATTTTATGTGATAATACAAGTGCAATCAATATTTCAAAGAATCTAGTCGTGCATTCAAATACCAAGCACATACCTATCAAATATCATTTTCTCCATGAAAAAGTGCTTGAACAAAAGGTCAAATTGGAGTATGTTCCCTCCAAGGAATAGGTTGCTGATATATTCACCAAACCACTGCCCAGGGAGACATTTGAATACCTCAAACAAAAGCTGGGAGTAGTTGATGCATCATCTTGCTGTTGAAACTTATCTGTTTCAGAGAAAAGTGGTTGTACGTGAGTTTCATGAGGATCATCCGCGTACACACACAAGTTTCTATGGATACAGTCACGTATATGTTGAGTTGAAGAAAAACAATGGGCTAGACTTAAGATGAAAAGAGTCTGACATAGGTCTGACAGAGACCATTTGGCATAGGTTCAAGGGGAGCATATACTTCTAATAATGCATTTTTGGCATTATCTTAGAAGGTGTTGGTTCAATTTCACAGTTGTTTTTGGTTTCAGGTGGAATAGGTGTTGAGGGAGAACATGGTTGCTGGTATGAATGATGATTGATAGATACTGCTGATGATAGTTATTGATGACTATCATAGTCTTTTTGTAGATATTTTGTCTCTATGTCATGTATATTTTTTATCATCAAGGTCATGTAACGACCTATTTTGGTTTCCCCACTATGCCTGGGATGGATGATGTAATGTTCTTGTTTTATCCTGTGTAAACTTTTGGTGTATCCCCACTTGGTTGGGTGGATTGGTCAATATTGGTATATCCCCACTTGGTTGGGAGATGGATGTATGTATGAGTCTCTGGTGATAGGAGGGTCATTTATAGAGTCATGTGCTTTCTTGTAGAACATCTTTTTGTAGACCTTGCCTATAGTCAGGGGGAGGATGGACATCACAACAGAGCAGAAGATTTCAGCATGTACTCAGGGGGAGAATCACCCTTTTCCCTTGATGACAAATGGGGAGAGTGACTTGGAGTGACTTGGGGTTGCCATCAAGTCCAAAGGGGGATATTGTTGGCATTATGACACAGGTGTTGTCCTTGATGGCAACTCACTCAGATGACAGGTCATAGTTCAGGCTCTCAGAATGAAAGAAAAAGAGATATACACAATTTCCTCTTAACCAAGCCGTGTATACACACGGGATCACTGATCAAAAGGCGCGTATGCGTATGCACGCACTTTCATGCAAGGAAAAGTGCATACATGTGGGAAAACTTGTTATTTTAGTCCATGGTATTTAGTCCCTAGTATTTGGACCTATGGTTTGGACCATGGTATTGCGTTCGAAGTGTTGAACCTAGGTATTGGGTCCCAAGTATTGGTTCTAAGTGGTTTTGGACCATGGTATTGAGTAAGGCCTAAGACTATAAAAAGGGAAGGAGATCATTAGGCAAAGGCACTCACTCAAGGATTGAATATCTTATGAAGAGCAAGAGCTAGAATACTGGTCATTGGGTTATGGTGCATAGCTGGATCGGAATCAAGGAGGAACCTGAGCGCTAGGAGAAGGATAAGTTCTATTGATGGGTCAAGATCTTAAGGCTTGAAGAGAAGTATCTTTGTGTGATTTTGATCTGTTATATTTGGTGCATGACTTGATCTATAAATCTGATAACCAAGGTATAACTGATGTTTGAATAATTGAAAAAGGGTAAATTATCTTTTATAGATCTATACGCAGGTTCGAAATAGCAAAGGCGCGTATACACACAGGTTCGGTAATTCAAAACAACATATATGCAGGTTTGCCTTAATACAAAAGCATATGCAGGCAAGCTCTACATATTGAAGTAGCGTACGTCTCATAAAATATGTTTTAGCTACTTCTGTTTATTGCTGTAGTGTTCTCGGTTCAAGATTGGTTTCTGGTTACTATTACTGTATTCTGGTTACAACAATCAGAGAAGTGATTGTTTAATTCAGTTTTGGTTGGTGTAAAGGAGATTGGTTGATGTAGATACATTTGATGTTTGATTGATGGATCTAGTCTGAAAAATTATGAAACTTGGTCCTTGGAAGAAAGAGAAAGTTGTAGCCTTCTGTAGGTTAGCACAGTACATCAGCTAGTACAAGAGCTAAGGGGGTTGTAGCTCCCTTCTAGGAGAAGCTGGAGAACGAGAGAAAGTTGTAGCCTTTTGCAGGTATAAGCCTATGTACCGGTATAAGATTGCACCAATACAGAAATATTGTAAAAAGAAGTCTCTTATTAACAAGAAGATAGAGAAGCATTGTAGCAGGTGGTTTTCACCCACATTGGGTTTCCACCTTATATCTTGTGTTCATATGTGTGATGATTTGTTATGTTTACTGTCCTTATGGTTAATGAAGTTCAAATGCACTGATTAAAGATCAAATAGATTAATTAAATCTTAAGTTTACTGAATATACGCTAGGTTTTGTAGACACAGTTGCATGTATACGCTGGTTTCCATATCTGAAGTAGCGTCTATCTAAGTTTGAAAATGAAAAAGTATTTGACTTGATAATACTGATTCACCCTCCCTCTCAGTATTATTTCCAACACTACAAATGGGAGAACCTTATAAATTCCATTTATAGAAATATAATAGTTGCAATGTTGGAAGAAACATCCATTTTAGGTTTTATCACAGCTTTTTCTTATAAATTCGATTTTTATAAATCTAAGATTTCCATTTCTATAAATATAAGAGTTCTATTGCTGAGAAGATACATCCATTTTAGGTTTTATGACATAATTTGCTTTATATTTAAGTTTATTTTTGGATTAGTCCATTGCTCATTGGATTTTTTTCTTTTCTTGAATTTTTCATTTGAAGATTATAATTTTCTAGCTCACAAGGGTTATTTTTCAAAGGAGCATGTGGAATGTTGAAGAAGGGAGCCCTAGATGCAATTTTCACCTCAACTCATGTTTCCACCAAGGTTGTTTATCTTACAACCTAATGAAAATCCAAGGAAGCACAAATTGTTGTAACAGTACAAACATTCTATGTAGTGGAATAGGAGAAATGTCATAGTTGTACAAACATTCTGTGCAGTGGAATAGGAGCAGTCTTTCTATGCATTGGAATAGGAGAAGTTATCCTATGCAATAAAATAGGAGTGGAATAAGAGCATTTTAACTGTCAGATTTTATTATCTTTTGTCTTTTTTTGCATTTTGTCCATTTCAGCATTTTTTCCAGTTAATTATGCCCAAATCCAATCCAATACTTGAGAAAGAGTTCTTGAAACTTTTTATTGAAATATTCTAGGCTTCATACTCACCATACTTACCTCTATGCTTCTTTATAGTTACCATACTTACTTCTATGCGCATGTGCAATGAAATTGGTAGCTACTGGTAGCTACAGGAAATGAATTTTCCAACTTCTCCATAGTTGACATTGTAAAAAAGACAATGAAGATGAATGAAAAGTTTCTAAACTAAGCTTTTTGTTTCCAACAATTTTTAGTTTTCCAATTCTATCTTCTCTATTTTCAACAAGTTTGATTTTGGTAGTGTTGTTGTTGTGTATAAAAAAATACTACAGAAAAATATAATGTTTCTCTCTCACAAGGGTTATTATAATGTTTTTAACTCGCAAGGGTTATTTTTCAAAGGAGAATGTGGAATGTTGAACAAGGGAGCGAGGCACGTAGCTTTCACCTCAACTCATGTTGCCACCGAGGCAACTGAAATAATTTTCAGATACGAGTTTTACTATTTTGTTGTGATGAGATAGTCAATATGCATATTCCTAGAAACCCATTTATCTTTCAAATTGTACCAAAAGTTTACTACATAAATCTTTGTCATAGTTGATCAGATGGTGAAGATGCCTTTAGTTTACCCTTAAGACAAAGCCTAATGCAAAGGGGAAATGTTTCTCCAAGGTTGATATTGTACCTTGCTCACAGTGCACTTATTTCTCAACTGAGGGTGCTCAAAACTTACTGGATACATATCTTAGAGGCTAAGAAAAGGGTTCACTTATGTCGTTGTAAGTACTGTGATAAAACAAATTGTGTAGGTTCAATATGTCCATTAAACAAGTTACCTTGACGCTTCAACTCTGTTGACTTAAAAAATGTATCCATAAATCTATATCACAAGGTTGTTGTGAGTTAAGTTCAAAGTTGGATCTGGTTGGCAGGATGTTTAAGAAACAAGCAATGGTGCATATATGGTTTAATGTTGTTGATATTTTGAATGATCCATTAAGTTGTACAGTCATGACCCCTTTCCTTTTTGTCAACAAAATTAGAATGACAATGAGAAAACTGTTGAATAATGCCATACAAAATTACCAGTAGTTAAAATTTTGCATGTCTTGAATGCAGTATTCAAGATTTATTGCCTTTGTCTTTGTTAGGTTTTAATGCAAAGGGGCAATTTTTCTCCAATGTTGATATTGTACCCTGCTCACAGTGCATTTATTTATGGACTGAGGGTTATCAAAACTTGTTGGAGATGAATCTTAGAGGCGAAGAAAAGGGTTCATTTTTGTTGTAATTAACGTGGTAAAACAAATTATATAGTTTCAATCTGTCCATTAAACAAATTACCTTGACTCTTCAACTCCATTGCCTTTAAAAATATATCCAGAAATCTACATCGTAGGTTTGACGTGAGTTAAGTTCAAAGTTGGATCTAGTTGGAAAGAATGTCCACTTGATGTTTTGCATGATCCATTAAGTTATACAGTTATGAGCCCTTTCCTTTATGTCAACAAGATTAAAATGACAATAATGCCATAAAAAATTATTAGAGTCAGAATTTTGCATGCCCTGAATGCAATATTCAAGATTTATTATTTTGTATTTGTTAGATATTTTTTTGTTCCTATAAAATTACATATTTATGTGTTGTATAACCAAAATTATGTTGTCCTTTTTCTTATTCTTTTGCTATATGCATATTTAATATTTCAAATTCTTCACATTTTTTTAGCTCATGTTTTCACTATGAGTGTCATTCTCCTTTTACATAGTTACTCTCAAATTTTGTTAAAAGATAATTATGCATCAACCATTGGATGTTTTCCTAGATTAAATTTCCAATTTCATCATTATCGAGTGTCATTCTCCTTTTACAACGTTACTCTCAAATTTAATTAAAAGATAATTATGCTTCAACCATTACTAAATTTCCAATGTAACTCCTCATAGGTAGGGACTTGCTGCTTCACAACCTTTCGTTTTAATAATCATCTTGTTTAATGATTAAATGATGTAGATGTTTTTATGTTAAAATATAAATATTTTATATATTTAATTAGTAATATTAGTATATGTTTTGGAGGAAATTATTATTTTTAGAATTTATTTTAAATTAATAAAATTATAATATTTTATTACATTGTAATAAAGAAAGTGTAGGATGTTGAATTCACTTTTATATAAATAATGATTATAATTAACTAAAATTACAATTTAAATAAAATTTATAATAAAACACTAAAAAAAATCAAAATTATAAAATATTTATTTTTCTTCCAAAATTAGTATATGTTTTTTTTTAAACATAATTTTATAAATAACACTACTTAATAAGAATTCAAATTATTTTGGAAATTTAAAAAATAACATAATGTGAGATAATAATTATTACTAGAAATTATAGAGAACATAAACTTTCATATTTATGAAACATAAATATATGTATTGTTTCATAAATATATGTATTGTCTTGTTTATAAAAGTATTATTTTCATGATAAAGTGTGAAATTAGTTACAATTTTTTTTATTTTGAAGTTAATTACAATCATATCTTGTTCTATTGCCATCACTAGCCCGCTGCTTGGGAAACTAGACCATTAGCACAACATGAATTGTTTTGGCACAATATATCCATGTCTATCTACTATATATTCCATTACAAAACAAAATGGGTCAGCCCACCTTGCATACCTATTATTACATGCTTGAGAGCTAACAAGAACTAGTTGTAAATTAATTATAACCATATTAACAAAGAAACTAAAATTATACAACAAGACTCATTGTAGTAGGAATAATTGGTGGGAGGATCCACCTAGATCGTTTCAGGTTGTATGACATTGTACTAAGAATTAATGAATGTGATGTTGGTAATTTAATCAACCAGTAAATTGATTTTAGGGTCCACCTTTCCAAGTTGCCTCTATAGGTCATTCAATTGAGCTTGATTCTCTTGTTGAATGTAAAATCCCTTGGTGTACCTTGTACAAAATAAGGAAGGATTGATTTTTTTTATTATCAATTTTTACCAACATGTAGCATCCTAATACTGGCTTATTCCATATTTAACCAATCATTAGTTAAAATCACCATAATAACGTGAAGTAACAATAGAAACAAAATAGTGGATTGTTTAAATGAATAGTCATTATTTCCATCAATCAATTAATCAAACTTATTCAAAACACAATATTGATATGATTTTCCAATCTTATGGAAAAAGACCACATCGTCAATATCATCAAATAGGAAAGCACATAAGAAGACACCATTGCGCCCTAGAAACCCCGAAGGGAAAAAAAACAGACATTTATTTTTATTAAACATTTCATGAGGGATTTAATCCCTCACTCAATGGCAACAAGGGATTCCATACCTTGTCCATTGTTAAAAGTTTACAAAGAAATATCATCTTTAATTCAAGCATAACTAACTAGAGGTAATTACATTAATCATGATAAGCTATTTTTCAAACACTTTTACCCCACAATTCCTCGAGCATTATGTCTTTGTGGCTTGGTTGTTTCCTATAGTGGATTATCTCATGTTTGACGATCCTTCACTCTGCATGGACCAATAATCAAGCATATTGACCTCATTTCATGCCACATTGTTAGTTATAATCCATCTTTCATTTGTAGCATAAGAGATGGATTAGACACTATTAATTCATCCTTTGCATAAGTCTCAATTGTTTCCTACAATTACTACCGTCATCAAACTCTGACATCATGATTATATAAAATATCCATTTATAATATGCAATTAATCAATATCTACTATTTATACTTTAAACATCTTTTCATGTTCCACTTTCTTATACATGCATAATAAGGTTAAAAGTTGTCTTTGATATTTTTATTTTACATGCATCCTCAAGTACAAAACCAATTTCTAGCACATGCATAAATAAAATGTATAAAGAGTATTGAGACATGTCTCTTTATTCACACCACACATGCAATAATTAAAAGCACATAATTTCAAAAACATGTCTATTTATATATGCATGTGTATAGCTATGAAACATGTATAACCATCCAAATCTCACATGAATAAAGTAAAATGCATGAAGATTACCAAGTCATGCCCATCTATCGGTACTTCACATGTAAAAAGGAATAGTTACATTTCACCTCTGCCTAAAATAACAGGGTAATATTTTATAAGAATCACCATGGTTAACACTATCTCTTCGCACGAGAAGAGGGAAATATTTCTAAAAGATAATAACCACAACTACTATTATTCTTCACACCAGAACACATTATTTTCTAAAAGAAAAACCACCACAACTCTTCTCTCTCTCTCTCTCTCTCTCTCTCTCTCTTCTCTCTATATATATATATATAATATATATATATATATATATATATATATTATATATATATATTTAAAACTAGCACAATAACTATTATCTTTGCACATGCAAATACATATTCTCTTTCCAAAAGAAACTAACAACTAATATCTTTATGCATGTAAAAATATATTATTTTTCCAAAAGAAACTAGCCCAACAATTATTGTCTTTGTTCATATAAACATTTATTCTTTTTCAAGAAGCTAACCCAATAACTATTATTTTTGTGCATATAAACACATTCTTTTTTCAAGAAATCGAATACAATAACTATTATTTTTGTGCATAAAAACACATTATTTTTCAGGAAAATTTAGAAAAATAGCAATTATATATGTGCATATAAAAACATATTCTTTTTCAAGAAACTAGCAAAATAAACAGATATTCTTTTTCAAGAAAATTTAGCAAAATAAACACATAATCTTCTTCAAGAAAATTAGCAAAGTTACTAATATTTCTTTGCAAATATCTTGACGTTAGCTCTTTCTCCGTTTATGTAATATCCCTAGCTGATGTGTACATTATTGCATTGTGTGGACTCCTTATGCCAGTTTTGATAAACAAATTCAGCTAATTCACCACCCATCAATCTCCCACTGTCAACATTGACAAGTCAAGTATAATTGTTTTTTTCCATATGCATATAGAGTGCTGGTCTTTCTTCAAAATGAGCAAATAAATAGTTTATTTATTTGAAAGGAAAACACCCACTTAACTAGCATAACTAGATGCCAAAACATTATGTGTGGTGAGAGGTGAGTGAATTGAGGACGATTGTCAAGAGAGAAAGGAACAAAGGAGACAGAGAAAGTTGGAAACCAAAGCCGTAGTGTGTCAAGGCCTTTGTTTTCCATAGCTCAAGCACGAGAAATCATAGTTCGAGGGGGAGAGATAATGCAAAGATTGAACACAGCCTAATCGGGCCCCCATTTTTTAACTCCAAGCGTAGAATTTTTTAAAATGAAGTATGGTTTCATCCAATAAGGCATATCAACTCCTATGGTAGTTGCAACCGAACTAGACCCTATCTAATTCTTGAAGGCTACTTTTCGTTAAACAAGTAAATTAATAATATTTTCATATTTGCATGAGTTCTATGGTAGGGTTATTACATTCCCCCCCAAAAGATAACACCATCCTTGGTGTTTATCCCTTATGATTTTCATCATCATTACATGTTTGTACAACCTTTATCTCCCACTGGAACTTTATCTTTTCATTTAGATTGGTTTTATTTCCCACAATCTACTTTTTGGATCATCTTTGTCTCATGACATTTATCTTTAGTCATGCCAATTTTGTAACCGAAACATCCAAAAGGGGATCTTTCCCCTTCAAAATTAAGGATAAAATAAATAATGATTTTATTAATAAGTATTTATAGCTACAAAAATATTCAATTTTTATTTTCAATCTTTTAGTCATTGTTCAATTTTGTAAAAACAAAAATGAGGTCTTTATGAAACTTATTATTACTTGTTAATACTCTTGGAAACCATGGCCACTTCATACAATAATTTAATTATAAGTGATTTATCAACTATGGAAAGCACTATAAGAGTGGTTTATCAACCCAAAAACAAGCACCTTGGGTGGTTTGTTAACCTCCATGGAAAGCACCCTATAGAATATGACCAAAAAATCCAATTAGTATCTCTTAATCATAATCACGTCATTTTTTATCACAACATTTTCAATTAAATGATATTTAGAATATTTTTAACTATCAATCATTTATCACATTACCTCATCAAGTGCTCAGAGAGAATATAGTTTTCTAATCACAAAAATGATCAAAGTAGTCATAACTACACCAAGTGCATGAGCTATCTTAGCGTTTGATAAATACATCCACAAGTTTAGCATCATGAATTCTTGGAAATAAAATAGAGGTTGTCCTTGAACTACAATTCCATTAGTTCCTCCTCAAGTGCTAGGCTCCTTTCCTGTCAGGAAAATAATAAAAAATATTTCACAGATTTACACCTCCCCAACCCAAACAACGTCTTTCTAGATGTGGGTGTAGGTCTAGTCTTTATCTCCCACTGTTATCTTTAAATTTTAAATGCCTTTATCTCCCGCATTATTTTTTCGAAATAGATTACCCTGTTTGGCTTATTTTTTCGATGGTTAAATAAGCCAAACAGGGTAATCTATTTCGAAAAAAAGGAGGATTTTTCTCGTCCCTTCATGGACCATAATTGATTTTCATTGTTTCCTGAAAGTTAGGAGTATAAGCTCTCGTGTGGTGGATCCTCTAATGTTTCCAACAATAATAGTAATTAAAACAATTTTATCAACAAAATAAATATCTAATTTCTCATAAGGAATTTTTCACTGTTTGGCTTTTTAGCCACAGGTCATCTTAGAAAATCATAAAAGTCAATAGATTGCCCACTTTGTCTTGACGTTATTTGTAAATATGCATTTTAAAAATAAAATCAAAATCATAATTTTATGCCCACTATCATCGGATGTTTCCTTAAAATATTTTCTAGTGATTACTTATGATTCCTACTAGTTCATGATTCCTTGAAAGTTCTACGTCCTACGACTCGAGTGTACTCATAGTTTTGGCTTTTAATTAGGGAATCCCCTAAAATCAAACAATTCACAAGAATCATGAAAAACATCTCATGCCACATGGGTAGTGTTCATTTCAAATTCTCCACACAATAATCAGCATTGAATTTAGGAAAACATCAATATATCTTATGTGCACAAACCTTGCATGTCATAATGGTAAACATTATACCTTCACATTTGTAGTTTGCAAATCAAATTGCAACGTTTTTCCCTTCACTAGTTCTTATATTCCATGTTGCCAAAATTTTAGTGATTTCACTGTGCTGGCATTAAGCTACCCCTGCTTAATCATACTAGCAACATTAGTCACAATTGAACTTCATAAAACCATACTCTTCACAAAATCATGTTATTTACAAAACATCTTGTTAAATATACTCAAGATGAATTTCAATTTTCACATGCATCAAGATTTAGTGTTAGCTCTATCAATATTTCACTTATACTTCCATGCATTAAGAGTAAACAACAAATAAGGATACATCTTCCAGACACTACATTCAGGAAAATTCAAAACAAAATTTTCCACAAATATGTTTTCCAAAACAACAATTAAGGGAATAGGACCTTCTATAGCCCTCCTAATCCAATCATTGACATTCATCATAGTTATAATCTATGTAAAATGACATTTCATTTTTCGCATATGTATCTAACCATTAGTCATTATGCAACATTACTAAATTGAAGTCAATCACACAAACTTTTCTTAGTTAAATAAATCGATAATGCCAACAAATTCAAAATGTCATCAAGATTTTTGCTTATTGATGATAATAAAGACACCACATTTCCATAACATAATGGACTTAGTTGATTAGGTTTAATATGTAGTGTCACCCACAATATTCACACATACTGAATGAATTTTTAAAGGATAAAAATAGAAATATTTGTTAGGTGTATAATGCATACTCGCTAACACTAATCATCAACTTGTAGAACTGCATTGTGAAGTTTGAGCAAATAACGTAATTAAAAACATACACAATCTAATTCATCTGATGCATTTCAATACATTATTAATCTATCGAATAATCTTGTCTGCCCTCATCCTATCAATTATCGTTTATGTATGTTCATATGAAAAACCACAACCCTTTTCCTTTCTGTTCTTATTATTGACATAACAATGCATTTTTATTAAATCGATCACTTTTAAAAACACTACTGTTATTGTGATCTAAGTTATTTTTTATATTCAAGAACTTACATTCATGCATATGCATTGTTAAAGAAATATCCACTTCTGTAGTCAATCATAGTTTCTTGCATACTATCTTAATATACATAACACATATAAAGATTTACTCATACAAGAATGCTAGTTCACCATTAGTACTTGAGTGTCAATAACAAATATGGTAATAATCCAATTAGACCCAAATTCAACAATGTATTGTCACATTGGACCAATAACATGAAAATTGAACTATCACTATCACATTGTTTGTAACTTTTAACAATAATCTCCGATACAAAACTGATTGATACACATTGAAATATACCTCCAAAAATAAGCTTAATAGTTTGTCGGCAAATCACATACAATTTATTAGTATTGCAATTACCAACAATGATGTCATGCAATGCTAATTCATAAGAGCTAGTGCAATATACTAAATAGTCAACGCTACCAACTATCATAAACTCAATTAAAATTCAAAGTAATTCCATGACAAGACACAATCAACCATTAGTCCTTATAGTCAAGACCGACCACTTTACTCATTGTTTAATTTCAACATTTAAAGGGGTTATTTTAATGTCTTTTTAAACATTTTATTGTACTCTTTAAGGAAAACCCCTGTCTTTCTACATTTTCTCGCTATCACACAAAGCAATGCATGCATTCATGCTTTTCTAATAAGAAATGCATAGTAATCATTTTTCTTTTAATGCATGATTAAACATTATCATAAAAGTATGCATAGAAATTCTGGTAGTTAATCCATACTATTTATAGTGTGATGCTCAAACTTATAATCAATGTAATATAATTTCTAACCATCTTTCATCAATCATAACGACTCAAATGTCGTCAACATCATTATTCCTTAAAGAATTCATTAACACTATCATGCTTTTCATATTAAATGTAGTCTACTACATACATCATCATGTAATTTCTTTAGAATCATACATGAGCTTATATCCAAAAACATCACACCTCTACTTCTTCTCTTCTTACAGATTCCCAAAAGGTGCTAGTGGTGCAATATTTTCTCTGAAACCACTTCTAACATCCCTTAGTGTACCTTGTGCAAAATAGGAAATAATTGTTGGCATTATTATGCATGTGTTGTACTTGATGGAAACCCTCTCATAGAAGATCATCTCACTTACATATAACTAGACGAATCTACAGAAGAGATATCAGATGTGACTGAATGCATGGGATGCAGGACAACTCAAATGCATCAGATGATAGTTCTAAGTGTGACAAGATTAGCTTTGCCATCAAGACCAAAGGGGGAGATTGTTGGCATTATGATACAAAGTGTTGTCCTTGATGGCAAGATGACAGATTATAGTGCAACAGATCAGTAGCAAATAATTGATGATCAGACTACAAAGAATGAAGAAAAGCTGAGTATACACGCAGGTTCACTATATACCAAGTCGCGTACAGAGGCAGGTTATACGCAAGTTCACTATGTACCAAGTCGCGTATATACGCAGGTTCGCTATATACCAAGTAGGGTATACACGCAGGGTATACTCACAAGTTCTCTATATACAAAAATGCGTATACATGCGGGATTGTTGATCAGAAGTCGTGTATGCGTATGCACGCACTTCCATGCATGGAAAAGCGCGTACATGTGGGAAAACTTACTTTTGGTCCATGG
>APFE030930362.1:118738-159324 GCA_000404065.3 Pinus taeda
AGTTGATGGAGAACAAGATCTAAGGATAGACCAGGATCAAATGGTTTGAAATGAACTATCTCTATATGATTGATTATGTTTATTCTAGATCCATATACTGACGCATGTAATGATCTGAACTGGGTTTGAAATTGCTGCAAGTCATGATTGAATATTTATAGATTTGTACGTGGGTTGAATTTTGAAAAAGCGCGTATGTACGCGGGTTTGGTTTGTCCAAGTAGCGTATACACTTTAATGCTTGTTTTTGATGATACAGTTGGTCTGAATAGTGTTGCAGAGTTCAGGGTTCTGCTCTGTGTTTCGGTGAGTGCTTTTTGTTGACAGTGTTCAGGGTTTCAGTATTGGGTATTGATGTTGCTAAGTGTTTGTGAGCTTCAATGATATTGATGGGTCCAGTATGAAAATTTGATGAAACGTGGCCTTCAGATTGTAGTGGTGTGCTTCAGTGTATCCAGTCTGAAAATTGATGAAACATGGTACCTGGAGGAGAGAAGATTGTAGGTCAGCACCTACGTACTAGTATCTAAGCTAGTACAAGAGCTAAAGGAAATATTTGGAGCATTGTAGCAGGTAGTAGCCTGCATACTAGTAAATGGATCGGCTAGTACAAGAGCAAAGGGGGTTGTAGCTCCCGTACTGGTATAAGGCTGCACCAGTACAAAATATTGTAAAAAGATTTTCTTATTAAGAAGAAGATTGAGATGACTTGCAGCAGGTGGTTTTCTCCCGCATTGGGTTTCCACCTTATATCATGGTGTTCATGTGTGTGCTCTTTATGTGTGATGATCTATTCTGCTTACTGTTAATAAGGTTAATAATGTTCTGATGCATTTACTGAAGATAAGCTAACTGAATCATAAGATTACTGCATGTAAGCTGGTTGTTTTTAACACAGTCGCGTATATACGCGGATATCCTTAACTGAAGTAGCGTATATGAATCTGAGTATGAAAATGAAAAAGTTTTACTGATTTGATAATACTAAATCTTTTTAAACATTTTATTGTACTCTTTAAGGAAAACCCCTGTCTTTCTACATTTTTTCGCTATCACACAAAGCAATGCATGCATTCATGCTTTTCTAATAAGAAATGCATAGTAATCATTTTTCTTTTAATGCATGATTAAACATTATCATAAAAGTATGCATAGAAATTCTGGTAGTTAATCCATACTATTTATAGTGTGATGTTCAAACTTATAATCAATGTAATATAATTTCTAACCATCTTTCATCAATCATAACGACTCAAATGTCGTCAACATCATTATTCCTTAAAGAATTCATTAACACTATCATGCTTTTCATATTAAATGTAGTCTACTACATACATCATCATGTAATTTCTTTAGAATCATACTTGATCTTATATCCAAAAACATCATACCTCTACTTCTTCTCTTCTTACAGATTCCCAAAAGGTGCTAGTGGTGCAATATTTTCTCTGAAACCACTTCTAACATCCCTTAGTGTACCTTGTACAAAATAGGAAAGAATTAATTGTTTTACCAATTTTTACTAACATGTAGCATCCTAATAATGACTTATTACAGACTTAACCAATCATCAGTTAAAGTCACCATAATAATGTGAAGTAACCATAGAAACAAAATAATGGATTTTTTAAAGGAATAATCATTATTTTCATTTGTTAACATACTACAGAGTGTCATAACTTTGCTTGCCTTGCATCGGTCAATCAATCAAGATGATTCAAAACACAATATTGATATGGTTTTTGAATTTTATGCAAAAATACCACATTATTAAGATCATCAAATAGGCAAGCACATAAGCGAACGTCGATGTACCCTGGACATCCCGAAGGGAGAAACTAGCAAACATTTATTTTTATTAAATGTTTCATGAGGGAGTTCATCCCTCACTCAATGGAAACAAGGGAGTCCATCCCTTGTCCGCTGTTAAAATTTTGCAAAGAAATATCATATTAATACAAGCATAACTAACTAGAGGCCATTACATTAATCATGATAACATGTTTCTCAAACACTTTTACCCCACAATTCCTCAACTACTATGTCTTTATGGCCTGGTTGTTTCTTGTAGTGGAGTATCTTGCGTTTGATGATCCTTCCCTCTACATGGACCAATAATCAAGAATAATGACCTCATTTTCTTCCATAGTGTTAATTATAATCCATCTTTTGTTTGTTGTATAAGGGATTGATTAGACATTATTAATTCATCCTTCACATAAGTCACAATTCTTTCCTGCAATTACTACCATCAACAAACTCTGACATCATGATTATATAAAATATCCATTTATCAAACCCAAATAATTAATCTCTACTCGTTATGCTTTAAACATATTTAATGTTCCACTTTCTTGCTCATGCATACTAACGTTAAAAGTTGTCTTTGATATTTTTCTTTTATATGCATCATCAAGTGCAAATCCAATTTCTAGCACATACATAAATTAATAAAATGTATAAAGAGTATTGAAGCATGTCTCTTTATTGACACCACACATGCGTGAATTAAAAACACACAATTCAAAAAACATGTCTATTTATTTATGCATCCATATGGATATGAAACATTTTTAAACATCCAAATCTCACATGCATAAAGTAAAATGCATAAATATTACCAAGGCATGCCCATCTATCTGTACTTCACATGCAAAAAGAAATAGTTACATTTTACCTTTGCCCACAAGAACAGGGTAATATTTCAAATTAATCACCATGGTTAACACTATCTCTTCGCACAAGAAGAGAGAAATATTTCTTATAGATAAAATGGCAACTGCTATTATTTATTCGCATCAGAACACATTCTTTTCCAAAGAAATATTATCTTTGTGAATGTAAACACACATTAGATGAATTTTGAGGTCTAAAATGGGCCTCCTGTTACACGACATTTTGTCACTATCCCTATACTCCCCGTTCCATGATCCTGGAGGACCTCTACAGTGAACCCTACATGCTTCCCCATCATGAAGAAACTCCCATTATGTCCCTCTTCATGAGCAGAACAATTCCCTTTTGCGTCATTTCCCAAGAATCTTCTGTTTTTCCCAATTTACAAGACCGGTGCTAATGACCAGTGTCCTCCTCACGCCAACATGCAGGGATTAACATTGTCCCTAGCACTGACCAGAGCGACTGAGCCTTGTTCCAATCGCACCGATCCTCTTTTGGAAATGTTTTTAAATAAGGAGCTAAAGCTTCCAACTCTAGAAGCTTCATAATGAAAGTCTCATAAATGGTTGGGCCGGATGGAGTCGAGGATGTCATTTTGGGCTCCTTTCCCCTATAAGGATGGAACTACCTCAAGAGATAAGACCTTCTCCCATGAGAAGAGGAATCCTCTCCCATCCATTCATGCTATATAAGCCTCCCTTTTTCCAAAGCACAAGCTAGTGTTAATGTTGGTGTGCTAGTGCTAATTAAGTTTGGAGTAATCAACAAGTTATTCATAGTTTTAGATCTCTAGTTGTGTGTGAGGGAGAAGTGTGAATTTGGTTTAGTATGAAGACTAAATGGAAAAGCCTTAAAACTATCATTGTTTAGGCCACCATGGAATGCTAATGGAAGTGTGTGGGAACCTGGATTTGTCGGAGGAGAACAACAACGTCAAGACAATGGTTGTAATCTCTTCTTGATTTAATATATATGCAACTATCGATTGATTTCCTACATAATGTCTCATCTCACATGTTTATGGCTTAATGCTTCTTGACTTGTTAAGTAGGTTGAATTACAATTTGTCTATTATCATGATTATTGTTTGTTGTTGTTTACTTGTTTCAGGTGTTCGAAGAAGGAAACAGGAGATAGCTGGAGTGAGCAAGCAAGGCCATCACCAAACAGGATAAGCATACTAAGAGGTAGGCCTCTTAATTGGTTCTAACCTAAGGAAATCTCCCATAGAATGTATTGTTTATGGCTAGACCCGCTATCGGGATAGAGGAATTGTTTGTGTCCGCACTTAGCATTTTACTTCACCACACCTCCTAAGAAATATTATAAAATAATAGTGGAAATAATAAAATAAAATTAGATTACATCATCAAATTTTAGAGGGAAAAAAGAAAAAACTACATTTTCAACTTATCTCCCTACGATTTTACTCAAATTTAGAATGGGACCACATATTGGATGTGAAATTTATTTCCTCATCCAAGGAGTACCCATGTTGCATAATTTTGATGGACCCTGCTACACGAAAAATAAGAAATACATGAAAAACGTGATTGCAATCACGCACTCACGTTTTTTCATGTATTTCTAATTTTTCATGTAGCAAGGTCTATCAGAAGTATGCAACATGGGTACTCCATAGATGAGGAATTAAAGTATGCATCCAACAACTGCTCCTACTTGAAATTTGAGTAAAATCGTAGGGAGATAAGTTGAAAATATGAGTTGTTTTTTTTTGCTTTTTTGTTTTTTAATATTTTTACTTTTTTACTCCAAAAATGGTGAATCATCCCCCATGGTTTAAATCATCATTTTGAATCCTATTGGTTCTTATAAAGTTAATTTTGGTTGTACATTTTTGTTTTGAGGCCCATTTTTGTAAGGAAACTAATAACTATTATCTTTGTGCATGAAAACACATATTATTTTTCCAAAAGAAACTAACAACTATTATCTTTTTGCATGTAAACACATACTATTTTTCCAAAAGAAACTAGCCCAACACCCTTCTACCAAAATAAACTATCCCAACAACTATCATCTTTTTTCATATAAATGCTTATTTTTTTTCAAGAAAACTAACACAATAGCTATTATATTTGTGCATATAAACACAATTTTTTTTAGAAGAAATCAAACGCAATAACTATTAATTTTGTGCATGAAAACACATATTCTTTTTCAAGAAACTTTAGCAAAACAAACACGTATTCTTCTTCAAGAAAATTAGCAAAATTACTTATATTTCTTTGCAAATATCTTGGAGTGAGCTCTTTCTTTGTATACTAATATCCCAAGTTGTGGTGTACATTGTTGCATTGTGTAGAGTCTTTGAGCTAGTTTTGATAAACAAATTCAACTGATTCACCGCCCATCAATCTCCCGCAGCCAGGATTGCCTAGTCTAGTATAGTCATTTTTTTCCATATGCATCTAAAGTGTCAACCTTTCTTAGAACTGAGTGAATAAATAGTTTATTTATTTGAAAGGAAAGCACCCACTTAACTAGAATTATACCTAGATGCTAACATTCCATGTTGTGATAGGTGAGCTAAGTGATGATGACTATTAAGAGACAAAGGAACAAAGGGGATAAGAGAAAATTGGAAACCAAAGCCGTACTATGTAAGGGCCTATATTTGCTATGATTCAGGCATGAACAATCATAGTAAGAGGGGAAGAGTTAATGCAGAGATCAGACACAGTCCAATTAGGCCCCCTTTTTTAACTCCAGGGGTCGACTTTTTCAAAATGAATGCAGGGTTCCAGCCAATAAAGCATATCAACACTTATGGTAGTTGCAACCGAACCGAACCCCAACTAATTCTTGATGGCTAAGTTTCATTAAACATGTAAATTAATAATATTTTCATATTTACGTGAGTTCCATGGTAGAGATATTACATTGAACATACGTCTTTTCCTTAATGATCCTACCTATAATAGTTTTAATGTGTCAATACACATCGATTGCATATGTGTATTTATTTTGTTGTGAGTGGGCGCGGCCAGTGTCAAGTAGCCAATTCTTGATTCGGCCCATGAAATCAACATATGATATGATACATTGTTTATGTTGTGCCTCTGCTTCTACAACATGAATTTCTCTTTGGATTTTAGTAGGAGTGCATTCATGATACATGTAGGCAACATCCTCCAGTGCCCTCTGGGCTTGAGAGACAAGGGTAGGGTTAGTGTGGTGTTGACCTCTATGACCCTCTCCTCAACAACTAATAACACCTTGACTTCTAATGAATCGACTCCTGACCATGGTGTGTAAAGCTACTGAAAATGGATACCATGTACCAATATGAAGAAAGGGAGGGTGGCTAAGGAACACATAAAGTACATGAGAAAATTAGGAACATAGAGTGAACATGTTGATTTCACTTTCGTGATAGTAAAGAAAAGTAGAGAAACCCTCTAACCAAATAGTGTCTGAAATGGACCAATGTGAGTGTGTCAGGAGAAGGGATATTGTAATGCCTCAAACCAAAGGTTGCCAAGCCAAGTTGAAGATGGAGACTTGTCTAGTAACCCTTGTGGTATTTATCACAATGAGGAAAGTTTCCCAATAGACACACCTTTCTAGTTTCCAAGGTGTTTGCAGGCAAGGTAGAGTAAAAAAGCTCAGCCTTGTCGCTTTAACCTTGTTGATGCCTTGAATTACCAAACATTTCTATTCATTTTTGTTTTTTATTATAGCCAACATTATTGTTTTATTTAAAGAAAAGTTCAGTTTTATTTTAAAAAGGGACCCATGTCAATTCCATGTTGAGCATGTATGCAATCACACATCGCCCTCTTACTGGAGTGTAGAATGTGTCTCTTAGCGCAAAGTTTCCATAACCCAAAAGGGAATTATTGAATCTAACTTGATATATTAAATGTTATATCTCTTTGAATTTATTATGTTGTTTGTTGGTTGTTATACTATGTAATCAATTTTAAATGTGAATCAAGGACAATAAAAATAGATACCCTTATACAATTAGAAGAACACTCTAAGATTTAAATGTGAAAATCACTATTAAGGTGTTTGTGGAAACATTTATGACTTACCTCAAGTTTGCTAAAAATGTTATTTTTGGCTTTGATATCTTTGAAAATTAGATTCAGGAGATAACATTTTGTATAAGTGATTATTGATTCCATTGTTCTTTCCTAATAAACCCTTTAACAAATATTAAAATCAATAATTGAGCATAGACACATTCTAGCATGCATCCCAAATTTGTGAGTATTAAATTATCCCTATGAATTAGAAAATAGAGGAATACAAAATATTTCTTGATTTTGAATTAAACATAAATTTTCTACGAGATAATAAAATTTACTACATAAGATCACTTTCAAGATTCTTTTCACATTTTCTATCAACCATATTTATATATAATAAATTGAATTGGATGTCACTATTAAATTTTATATCGTTCCACCACTTATCCTAATACACTTTATTCAAACACAGGCTTAATAGTTACTCTAAAGGAAATCAAGCTTAAAGATTGGTACACATGGGAAGAAATTATGAACAACAAATGAATCTAATAAACAAAAATTAAATATGAAAGAATTTCTAAGAAAAATTCGAAAATATTCCACATGTATCTCCATATACATTTCTAATATCTAGATGACATTTTTTCATTCTTCACTATACCATCTACATTTATGAACATTAATTTACATTTTTTTAAAGATACATGAGAGCCATAAATTTTCCAACACCACCACCGAATATGTCTTCCTTGTAAACCAAGGTTGTTATGTTACAATGATGATTAATTCCAAAATTAATCTTAGCCATTTTCTAAAATATTCTCTTCATATATATATATATATATCTCTTAGAGATTCTACCAAAGCTTCTCCATATAGATTCTTAAAAAACCATCCATGGTATTGTTTTTCACACTTGGGAAGTTGGGTAAACTCACTTTGTATTACTAATACAATGAAATATTTTTTCATAAATTTACATAGATTTTTGTGTTGAGAGGCGGCTCGTTATGGTAGAGATGTTGTAATGCTTAGCATTTTTTTAAATAAAATGGCTATGTATTATATTAAAATGTCTGATTTTCATGGCCAAAACCATTTACATTCCTCTGTAACATCAATAACTTCAAACTTCGAATACGTCCATAACCTGGTTTACTTACTACCACAAGATTTTGAATTAATTTTTTTCACTAATATCACTTGTATATTTTACAAAATTTCCCCAAAATTAACTCATATTTGCAAAACATACAACATAATTGATTAAATTTCCCCAGAGGGGCCAAGGTCTAATTTTCCTCAATTTTCACTTGCTTGTCGCATTATGTTCTAGTGTATTTCGTCGCTTCTAAAGAACCAACTACCTGTAGCATCGATACTGGGTCATCATCATCATCCTCAGAGCTCCAAGCAATATCTCAGTTCCTCGTCTTCCATAGGAGAATTTCCATTTCCATGCAATGAGCCTCCTTTCCATGTGGGCCTACATCCATTCCAATTTATGGTCCATCATATTAGCTCTCTCATCCCATTATTTTTTATTTTCAATAAAGTGTGGTCTCCTTCTTAACATCTCATGCATGCACACCAATATTTTGAATAACTTTTCGACAAATCTCTTCCAACGAGCCAATTCCCCGACAACCTCTTGATTATCCATCATTTAATGTTATCAAATTGTGAACAAATAATTCAAGCGAGAAAGAACACATATAGACATGATTTGTTCATGTCTCTTCCTATTTAACGATGCCCACACTCGTCAATAGAGTCTCTCCCCGAGAGAGAGCATTAATTAGAGTTGCAAGTGGTGACTCCGAGAATTATCTTAGACCATATTTCCTGTCCTTGCACAAAGAGTTCACATGAAGGCATTAACGAAACAGACTTTGAAGAGCTTCAAATTCATTCTCAGAAGTATTTGAGAAGACTGGTGTGCATTTAAATCATATGGACTCCCATAAATAATGATCCAAGTGTAATCTCCATCATGCATGAGTTGCAACGTGTGTGAGGTGAGCTCGACGCACGAATGTCCTCCTTCGCCATCCATCTTGAGGAAATGGCTGAGAGATGAAGCTGACAACATGATCAGACAAACCTAGAAGATTAATAAAATTATTTTTCTTCTGGGGTTAACTCTTCTCAAATCACAATCTTTATACCTTTAGCAACAATGGATTCATTGAGAAAACACTGGGATTTAATAGCCATTTTATGAAGGGAAGGGGACCTGCCTTTGAATACCACTTGATTTCTTTCTAACCAAATCAACCAACATATGAAATTTGGAAATGAAATCCAAACTCGTCGTGCCAGAGAAGATTTCGTTTTATCATTTGGAACATTAAACTTCCATGCTTCAAACATATGTAACCAATTTCTCGGGATGAAATTAACATAGAAAACCTTCTCAAAAGCCTATTTCTAGACAACATGGGAAAAGGGTTAGGAATGAAATAAGTAAAATCAACTCTTCATCAAACTTACATAGTAAACACCGGGCAGGGCCTAGAATATTCCTCCTCTGAATATCTTCCCATGCGTGAGAACCCATCAGAAAGCATTGACCTTCAGAATAACATCATCATTCCATATTTTTTTCCATAATCTTGTTGGAGGAGGTTGCGGGAGATTTTCACCAGGAGATTATATCGTTCTTTAATAATGTGTTGCTTAGATCTGCTTGGATTCCATGATTTCAAATCTACAAATTTGCGAGAGATGGGATCTAGCCCCATCAAGAGAGAGAGAAGAGAGTCCCAATGTGAGATCAACTTAAGATGAAGTCTAGGGCACACCCAGCTTGAACACGCACTTGAGGCATCCCAAGAAGATATATCTTTCAACCAAGTTTCAGTGCTTTTGTTTCTCATCCGTTCTACTTATAAGGAAATCACATAATTATGTTCCAAGTTGAATGCAACTAAAGGGATCATATCCTTTCAGAGACTGATTATTTCCCATTCCCTGAAAACCATCCCAAATTCCCTATTATAATTGGAGAAATCGCTTTACATTGTTTCCATATTTTTGAGCCCTTTCCTTCCTCCTGCAAATTCTCGGATCTTAGAAATCTAAATCTGTGGAAATATTTTTTTAAAAAAGTGACCTTCCACCACTCTTTGGAATCTGATATCAAATTTCCATACAATTTTAGCTCCTACAGCTAAATTCATATACATAGGATCCTTAAATCCCAATCCTTCAAACTCCTTTGGAAGTCAAACAATATTCCAATTTAGTAAGTGATATTTTCGGTCACTAATTTTTCCACATTGCAGAAGAAACCTTGTGAGAGTTGAACCAATTTGTGAAAGTGTGATTTTTGGGGCAAGCAGGCCCAAGCAAATATAGAATGGAAGAGATGGAAGGACAAATTTAATAAGAATGGCTTTTTCAGCGACATTTAACTGAAGTGCTCCCTAACCTTATATCTTCTTTTTGAATTTTTGAATAATTTCTTCCTAATCCTCCCTAGAGTATGACCCTAAGGAGATTGGAATTCCCAAATATTTGAAAGACTTCTATTCTATTTGAATCGAAAAACCCAGGGTTGAGGCAATCTCTTACAAAATTACATCTGGGAAGTTCCACCCATAGAGTTGGCTTTTCCTTTTATTAACCAAACCTCCCAAGAGGCAGAGATAAGAATCCAATGTTGGTTTGAACCTTTTGGCAATGATTTTGGATGTCACTCCCATAAGAATTGTGTCATATGCAAACTTGGAGTGGCTAATTTATTTGACATTCCGGCCTATGCTTATGCCCAATAGAGAACCATTCTCCCTAGCCTTCTCAAGATTCTTGATTAAACATTTAGCTACTATAATGTACAACCATGGAGAGAGCACACAACCTTAGCGAAGACTCCTTGAGGCTTTGAAGAAGGAAGTTGGCCTTCCATTTATTAAGGGAGAAATCTAGGGGTATCCAATGCATTATTTTATCCAAGAAACAAAATGAGAACTAAAACCAAGTTTTTCAGGGATGAGGTAAAGGAATGAATGAAACACTCGATCAAAGGTGTTTGCCATGTCTAGCTTTATAACGAACCTTGTCTCAGCCCGCTCCTTACTTGAGTGGATAGCCTCTTGGATTGGTATAGTGTTATCCAAGATGTGTCTATGGTTGAGTAATCCACATTAATTTTCTGAGATTAGCCTTGGCAAGACCAACTTCAACCTATTGGTAATGATATTATGAAAAAAAAATTATAAATCATTTCAAAGCAAGATTAGTCGGAAATAAGAAAATTTTATCAAACTAGATTCTTTTGGAATAAGGGCAAGAAAGGGGTGTTTGTAATATATATAATATATATATATATATATATATATAGATATGATCTCTTGCCATAGAGCTCTATAAATACTGATTGGAAAGCCATCTAGCCTAGGAGCCTTATCTAGATCAATAGACCAGATTTACTCCAATACTTATTCTTCTTCAATCTCCTTAATTAACTACTGATTTTCAATCTTTGATATCTTAGGGAGAAAAGGAGAGAGAAATTCTTCAGCCTTAGCATAATCCAACTCACTAGTCGATGCATAAAGATAGTGAAAATAGGAAAAGGCTTAATGTTTTATTTCAGATAAGGAGGAGATATTTTATTTCCCTTCTGGACTGATTTTTCTTACTCTATTCCTTAGCTCCCTTTTCATTTCTTGCTTATGAAAGAAGGTTGTGTTCCTATCTCTCACTTTGATTCAGATTCTCCTAGTTTGAATCACCAATACTCCTAATCATCTATGCATTCCTGGTAATAGAGGGAGTTTAGTTCTTTTTCTCTCTGTAGTTGCCATTCTTCTATCTCATTGTTATCCATATTTATCATATGCTACTCCATTTATTTTACTATGGTTTCCTTCTTTTTTCCTGGTGGAACATAGGAATCCTTTAGCCATTGTTGAAGATCTTGTTTGACAACTTTCAGCTTCAATTCCCACCCAAACGCTGGGGAACCCAAAACTTGAGTGTGCCAGGATTTTTTGAAGATGTCCAACACTGCTTCTCTCAACCAACCTGGGTTGAATCTAAATGGAATTGGGCCCAAATTCTCACTCGCACCCATCACTAACTGAATGGGTCAGTGATTGGATTCTCCAAGAGGAAAGATTGAGGAGGAGGCATCCCATACCTTAAAAGCCAAGAAATGTGAATTAGAAATATGTTGAGCCTCACTGAAATGTGGGATGCTTCACATCTTCTATTTGAACAAGTATATTATCATATAAAATGTTTTATGTCAAACCAATCACATTCTTCCATTAAATCCTCAATGTTTTCTCTAAAAGGACCTCTAACCAGTGAGCCTCCCTTTTTTTAGTTCGCAAAAAATGTTTTATTGAAATCACCTCCTACGATGGAATTCTATTATCATAGTTTCTCTTTAAGAGAGATTAGATTATCCCAAAAATCTATTTTTCACTGTATGTTACAGGAACATAGATGTTAAATAGCTTAACTCTATCCTTGGAACCCTTATTCTCTAATACTATTGCTACCCAATGCAAATAATTTTTAGAATAAATTTATGAAAAGGTTGTGCTATCCCCAAAAATACCAAGCCCTCTAGAGGCTCCCCTAGAGCTCTAAGAAATGTCGCTACTATCTTTCCAAAGCACCTTAGATGCTTCCATCAGCTCAGAATCTTCTAGTTTCGATTCCTACAAAACAAATTGAGTGCTTCTCTACTTTAACCAAATCCTTGATGAAAAGGGATTTTTTTTTGGTCGCCCAATCTCCTCATATTCCATGATGTTAAATTCAATACTTTTTAGGAGTATATTAGGGTTTATGACCTCCATCTGCATGTCTCGATCCTCCATTAGTTCCTGTAGCTTTCAATACATCTCAGATTTGGAGCTGATTTCCCAACTTCTTATTGAGTTCTGCCTTACTTTCCCTCAACACTTTTTTTGAGTATCTACCACATCTCTTTGTTGTACTTTATGTTTCATGGTTTCTTGCTTCATCCAACCCGCTTGGAGGGTGTGACATTTTTTGGCAGTAATATTCCTAGGACCACCTGAAGGATGGGATGGCTTGGATGGAATGTAGTCCATAAGGTGAATTTGGCATAGAACCAGGCCAAGTTCGTAAGGGGGTCATGCGCCTTAAGACTAGGGATTACAGATAAGCCTTCTGAGGCTAGAATGACTTCATTTTCTGTACCCACCTTTAGAGACTCCAAGATCTCCCCTTCTTCTTGCACTTACGTTCATTATCCTCTTTGTAATAAAATTCTTGGGAGTCCTATGTCTCCTCCATTTGGTTTTTCCCCGAAGGGTGCAAGGACCCAAAGTGATTAGATGAATAGGTGGGAGTATTGATGTGAGAAAAATTCAATTTATTTAAGGTATGCTTCCATCTATTTTCACCTTTCCTTTTATTTTTCCATTGTTCATCTTCCAGAGCCTGAGATGCTTCCCCTTGATTAGGCTTTTCTTTCTTATAGTCACGGAAAAAATTCCCATAATCATGATAGACTCGACACTTGAATGGAAGTTACTCATAATCTAGAACTTGACAGTGTTTCCGATCCTCCATTGTGAGGATTATTTTTGCAGGGATCCCCTTTTACAAATCGACCTCAACACATATCTATGTATCTTTCTACTCCATTTTTGATTTCCCTGAGACAATCATCTCCCCAACAGGACAGAGGAAGCCTCGATAGGTTTACCTAGATTGGAACAACATTTGGAATATCTTCATCCAAATCAAAGTTTATTGACCATCTATTTATGTACATCTCTCTTGCCCCAAAGAAGTAGGGATTGTTTCTGAATATGATGTCCTTGTCTTCCATGGATTCAAACAAAAATTTGATATATCCATTACCGACTGCATATATGCCCAGACCACCTTTCACCCTTCCTTTCCATTTTTTCTCTTCCTATTGTTCTATGGATTTGGGAGTCGACCACATGTCGGTGAATTTTCCCACTAGTGCATGATCCAAGAATGCGAGCATGGAGCGATTGAAGGTGGGAGGGAGCGACACATAAGGAATTGTATCATCATTGTTTACCAACTTGGAGCTTGTCTCCTTAGTCTTCTGCTTATTCATCAACGATGCAATTAACTCTTAGAAGGTCATTGTAACAACATCAAGGGGAGGAGGAGAAGGAGGGGGAGGAGGCCCATCCTAGATGGCAATTAGGCACATGGGAGATGAGAGCCAGGGTTATAGAGGGCTTGGGTGTGCAGAGTGCAAAAAAAACAAATCCTTTCATCCATACTTCCATGTTAGTTTATTAATGTTACAACGAAAATAACAAATCTTTGAACTATAATGCTTGACATTTTGACTCAAACAAAACAAAACAAAATAAAATAAAAAACATAAAATTCTCCAACTCATGGTTTTCCCATGGTATTCATAAACCATGGTTTTCCCCCATGGTAATCTTCTCTAATGTGGCACATTTAAACACTAATAATTAAACTAGCCTAGATCCATCTTAACTCTGGATCTATTGAGCACCGAGAGGGATCAAATATCTCTCTTGAGGTGCAAATCTCTTTAGGGTCAAAAGAGATTTGATCCATTCTTGATGCTTGGAAGATATATAGTTAAGATGGACTTAGGTTGGTCTAAGAGAACCCAAATTGGTGAATTACATGTGTGATCAATCAAGAATGAAAAAAATATGCTGAGAGAAATTTCATATTAAAGATATGGATGCATTAAAATATATAGCACTTTTTTTAATGCACTTATTTCACCATGGATACAAAAAATTGCCATTTTTTTATCAAATAATTAGTGTTCACGCTTACACACCTAAATTTAATATTGTAGAGATTGTTGTTATTAGTCATTGCCACAACAAGGAATATGGAAATCATTTTTTTAGTTAAAGTGCTTTGATTTTTATTGTTGACAACTTGTCCTGACGATGAACCACACTAGTTGGTTCGAAACTTGTCGACAAAGGTCTTTCCATATGTGATTTACGCCGAAATTCTTCTTATAACTATGATGGATCACAGAAGCCTCAATTCTACAAAAATTTTTTTGTCTAATGTTTTCAAATGTTTTGTAACATTCTTTTATTAAAGTTACTTTTTTGAAATTTAAAAATATATTTAAAAACATTTGAAAATTAATAAACTATTTTCTGATTGGTTAAAAGGTTTGATTGGACTAATTACCTGTGGTTAGATGTGACATTTCTTTAAAAAAATTTAAAAATAAAATGAATCATTATTAAATTATTTTTTGATTGGTTACAAAGTGTGATTGGACTAATTATTTATGGTTGGAAATGACATTTTTAAAGCAAATTAAAAATAAAATGAAATAAAACTTTAATATATTACACAATGCCTAAATATTCACTGTGAATGCAAAAAATCACTAGTAGAAACTGGAGTTTCAGATAGAGCTTCTACTTGAAAGGAGGTATGGCATGCTAAAGAGATTTTGGTCATTTTCGTTTATTCTTTGGGCTCTGCAAGAGTTTGGGATCTGTAGATCTATTGTTGCATTATATTTACCTTTGGTTGTTTCTTGTTTAGAAAATGTGTGAGGTCTTTAGAATTTAATTTTTTTCCCATGTTTGAGATTTTAAAAATGGATTTTCATTGTGCATCAAGAATGCCTCTAGGATTTTTAGTTGTGCATTTATAGCAAAAAAATTGTTATTTCATAGCTCTTAGGGTTTTTGGGCTAAGTTTTTTTTTTTTTTTTTTTTTTAAGCTTTTTGTAGGTTTTTTTGTTTCTAGAAGTTGTCAGACGTTGTTTGTATTTGAGTCATGAAGTTCAAATATCATGTAGGGTAGAGAGGGGATTTTGATTTTGTAGTGGAATTTTATATTGACAACTATATTAGGCTGCAATGGTTTTTTAGGTATGTTCGAAGTTTCCTATTATCATAGTTTTATATGATGGGACACTATTGTGTGTAGGGTTTTATTGTCACAAAATTATGATCTACGAAGGTTTTTTTTTGTTTTCTTTTTGTTTTTATTTTTGTTTTTTTTGTTTTGTTTTTTTGTTTTTTGTTTTGTTTTGTTTTTTGTTTTTTGTTTTTTGTTTTGTTTTGTTTTGTTTTGTTTTTTTGTTTTTGTTTTTGTTTTGTTTTGTTTGGTTGTTTTTTTTTTTAATTATTGTTTCTAAAAAATTATGTGTTGGCTCTATTTCGTACAATTTGCTATATTTTTCCTTATGGTTTTTAGCGGATGATTTTGTGATTCTTGCATTCCTATTGTTGTCTAATGTACCCTTTTTTAGTTCTATCATTTGATTTTGTTATTTGTGTAAATTCAGAGATGTTATGTGCTCCTAGATAGCATATTTATCTGTTACTTTGTCTTTGTGTTGTATGTTTTCAATCTTTGTAGTACATAAATTTGTTGCTTCATCGGTGCAAGTATAAACTGTGGCAAGGGTATCATGTTTATTGGACCCAATTCTCAAGTTGTTAGATTTTTTGAATATATGTATGTGGTTTTGTTAAGGATCAAGAGTGTATCACTCAGAAAATGTTAGGTGTCTTTATTAAGTGATTATAGGTTGTTCTTTTGTTGTTTGTTAGTTCCAAATGTCAATGGCATTTTCATAATCATTTGAAGATGTCCAAGCTTGCATGGATTGCTATGTATCATAAAAACAACACAACAGGATTCAAATTTTGAAAATTTCATTATGTATCATGAAGTTGATTAGTTAGACCTGTTGTGTTAAGGCATGGTTCAATTTGGTGAATGAAATGCACATTCTGATATGATGTTGATACAAGAGCTGAGCAAAAATATTTATTATGCTTAAGTTTGGTTATCATTTTGGCAAGTGATACATGTTCATATAGAGGCATTCATTATTAATTGTTGCATTATCTTTGTCATTGTTTCACACGTAGAGACACACTCATTGATTCAATATATTGTATGTGAACTATGGAATAAATATATACAATGATGTAGATATTTTATTTTATGTTAATTGTTGCATTGTCTTTGTCATTGTTTCACTTGTAGAGATAGTCAAGGATTGAATATGTACATGCTTTGGTGTTATCAGTTAATATAGACTTGGTAAGTCGTTATAAAATTTGAATTGCTTATTCTAATTCCTCATATTCACATGAGTGCCAATGGAGTTCAAAGAAGGAAATTATCTTTGTTCTATTATTTTGCAACTCTTTCATATTTTTCTTTGTTATTTTTTGGATATATCATTACTTGATCTTGTAATTTTTTTTTTTTAATTTAAGAGGTCATTATACGAAATTTCTAAATTTTAGATCACTGTCTACTTTTTTTGTTGTTGGCATATTCTTTGTTAGATTACAGATATTAGTATTAATTGTTCTTGGTTTCTTGTTTCAAATTGCTAAGTTTGTTTCACATTAATAACAAGAATTGTGGATAGGCTAAGGTTTTATTTGTATAGTGATTTTAAGAAGTTCATAAATTTAGACATAGTTACCGGAGAATCCATAGTAAAAACCATTTTCCATCAACATTTCAAATCCCAAATGGGATCCATCATCAGGGCTTTCTTGAATGCTGGTAGTAGAACAACTTAATTGAGATAAATAAATAGTTGTGAGGAAAGTGGATTGAAGCTTAATTGAGGTAAATAAATAGTTGTGAGGAAAGTGGATTGAAGCTCTTCTACTACTAGCATTCAAGAAAGTCCTGATGATGGATCACAGTTGGGATTTGAAACGTTGAAGGAAAATGTTTTTTACTATGGATTCTCCGGTAACTATGTCTAAAGATATATACCACAGATGTCTTAAATCCAAGTTCATAAATTTGATGATTACCTGTACAACATTTTTACCAAGTTTTTGAGTTTTTTTGTGATGAATTTGTGTTTGATTAGATTGCATAACTGTTGCGTAAAGATGATGGAAATTTACAATAATTGTAAAACAACAATTGTCTCTTATTTTTTTAGTAGAAAGGATGATGTAATCATAATCGGAGAACAACGAGAAGAGGTTGTGGATGTAACATTATTAATTCAAAGGAATTAGTAATATTTGTTCATTTGTTTGGTTTGAAGCAAGTTTTTAGGTTATTTGTGTATCTATAAACATATATGTTCTTCTCCTGTTATATGGGAGCCTCCTGGCAACTTAATCAAGTGTGTGTTTCATACTGTTTGTAATTTTCCATAAGGGACTCTTTACGTTGAAATTTAGTTTTTTTAATTGATATTCATGAAACCTAGTTTGAAATACTACGAAATGTGCACGAAGAGGTTATGGATGTAAAATTGTTAATTCATGAAGGGTCCAGCCCCCTTGTCACAGTTACCAATGATAATAAGAGGATTATGAATGAATTTAAATGATGAGCAGTTTGATTAAATGTGATATTTGTTCATTCAACAGTTGATTACAATGATTTAATATTGATTTGGGTTCCAAAACTTATGATTTGTACCTACACCACTGGTTATTGGACAAGTGTCCACTCCTCGAAAACTTCACTGCCGCTTTGGTAAGTGGTTCTCAAACCCTATCTCCTGGTCATTTTGCTCGTCAAGCTGTTGAGGTTGAGGGCTCTGTAGTATGGTTCTTCTCTGTAAAAATGTTATACTGCCTCTGGTATTCTGGCTCGACTTTTGACCTGGAAACTTATTCGACTGTTCCGTTTGGTAAGGGACTGTTATTTGACACTGGTTTTTCCTTTGTTTGTTTCTCCGTCTGGAATTTAATCTCTCTACTGAGTTATGGAGAATAGCTTGCTTGTTAGGATTTGGAACTTTTATGTGTACAAGGTTGATACTAGTTATTTTGTTGGACTATGCGACTGCTCTTGTCTTGACTTCTTCTGTGCAGTTATTCATTGAGTTCTCTGATTACATTTCTCTGTTTCGTGGATAGGTTGCGGTCTCAGGGTCTTTGGCTTCAGTTTCTTCTGCAATGTCAAGGTAAGTCTTCATTCCCTGCTATCAGTTCTTTCTACTCTTCACGCTTTTTAACTGATGGACTTACTCTTTCGTGAGCAGAGTGACCCTTGGTGACTGCAATGTAGGTGCCCTATCTTTGTAAGGTAAGTTCAAATCCTTTTCTCGTTATTTTCTTTCAGTCTCTTCTTTCTCTACCACAAAATTCTCACAAATTTCTGTTGGTGTTTGTCGTTACAGGTGGTTTTGTTCTGGAGGGTTTTGGTCTCAGCTTCTCAGTGTTCTGGCTAGACTCGGGTAGGGTTGCTCCTTATTATTCTTGTCACTTGTGTTATGTTCGTCGTAGGCTAGGGTTGCAGTAGCTTGTTATGATGACTTGTGACCGACCATAGTATGTAATCGAGGTCCGCTAGCCTTGCACTGTTTCTTTTATGGGTAGTTGTTGTAGGTTTGGATTACGGCTAGGGTTTCTAAACCTGTCTGCTATGATAAACCCATTGAACCTTGCACATCGTTATTGCATGGATTATATGTATATTTGAACAAAGGTTTTGTGACTGTATGTATTAGAAGAAAGGTTTTGTGATTATTTTGTAAATAAAATAGAGAGGGTTTGTTCTTCAGAAATACCTGTGTGATTTGTCTGCCTTTACTATTCAAAATGCATGCAACCTATCTCTGTCTTTGATTCTCGAAATGAATAAAACGTCCAGGATTCCTCTACGCTCTTTTGATTGACAAATTCCAGAACTGTATGCCCTCATTTCTGCAACGTACTCCATAGTTTTGCAAGCTTGCTTAGATTTGTTGACCTACTTTAATCCATACAAATAGAACCATATATGTGTACATGCTTGCGGAATAAAAAGAAAAATAGAGAATGTGCTTTCCCTGTATTAGGCAATTTAACAAGATGATAGACAGTTACAGGATATTAGAAAATAATTTGTGTGCTAAGAGATATTTTATTATATTTCTCCTTCTCAGAAAGTCGAACCTCTTACAATTGCATTCTGTCTCTTTTCAATAATTGTCTGGAAACTATTTTCTCCTAACTACTGTTGGTTACATTTTTTAGTTCAAAAATTGTTTATTGTCCTACGTTATGACTTGTAAAATTTGACATGAAAATAAAAATAATTACTTGCAACAATTTGACTAATTAATCCTCTACCTTCCTAAATACTGTTCTTTAGTAAATTAAAATAACACAAAAAACAACTACAGTGTTCACTTAGCAATTTCCTTCTCAGTCCTCTCAGAGACCAAACAGCCTTCTGCCATGATGGCTCGTTAGCTAGATGCTATTGCATCAGGCTCCTGGGGTAAGAAAAAGTCATGGCCTCGTTCCATGAGCTCCTCCACGGAATAACCCGCCTTCTGTATTTGCGCCATGTTGAGCCACGAACTGTCCTCGATTGGACGGTTCTTCCACTTAACAAGGTATCACAGATACTCCTTCTTGCGAGTCCTCTTGGCCACCTGTGTGTCGAGAATCTTCTCGATCTCATGGGGTTGAGTCGAAGGCATGTGCCTAATCCAAGAACTACCTCCAACTTGGGTGTCTTGTTTTGGCCGTACCACACTGTCATCTTTTGGGTTGGCAGTATATGGGAACAGGTCTACCACGTTGAAAATAGGTGATATGCCTATATTTGGTGGTAGCTGTATTTCATATGCGTTGGCCGAGAATTTATGCAAAATCTTATAGGGATCAATCTTCTTAAATTTCAGCTTGTTATATGCACCCTTAGGAAACCATTCTTTGCGTAAGTGTGGAAGGACTTCATCACCTACAATGAATTGTACTTCTTGTCACTTTAGATCTGCCTATTGTTTGTATTTCTGAATGCTGTCCTGCAATTTTGATTTCACCTGTTCGTGTAGTTCATTCATTGCTTCGACAAAATCTTCCCCATCAGCACTTCACTTCTCCAACTTTCCCAGATCCCGCAACTCATGTACTCCACGAGGATGCATGCCGTACAGGATCTGAAATGGACAATGTCTGGTGCTACGATTTGGTGAATCGTTATAAGCGAATTCTACCTGAGTGGGCGCACGATCCCATAACCATGAATTTTCCCCATTCAAGCTCCGTAACAAGTTCCCCAAACTCTTGTTCACCACTTTCGTTCGCTCGTTAGTCCGTGGATGATATGCAAAGTTGAAGTTCAATTGTGTGTCCAACATCTTCCATAGGGTGCGCCAAAAGTGTCCTGTGAATTTTACATCCCTGTTAGAAATAATAGATCTGGGTAGGCCGTGTAATCTAACAATCTCTGTGAAAAGCAGGTGAGCTGCGTGCGTGGCATCACTAGTTTTTTGACAAGGGATGAAATGCGCCATTTTCGAAAACCTGTGTACCACCACCATCACTGAGTCATAACCTTGTTGTGTTCTAGGTAGTCCTAAGACTGTCAATGCTGACTGAGTCCCATGGTCTACTTGGAACAGGCAGTGGTGTGTAAAGTTCGGTGTTTTGACTATGTCCCTTTTCCAGTTGGCAGACTTTACACCTACTCACATATCGCTGCACATCCCTTTGCATTCTTGGCCAATAATAGAAGTGTTCGAGCTGATCCAAAGTTTTGTCTATGCCGAAATGTCCGGCTAGACCTCCACTATGCTTTTCCCATATAATATTTTCTCTCATTGAATAATTAGGAATACGTAACTATCCCCCTCTAAATAGTAGCTCCTCTTGCAAGTTGTAGTCCAACCATGGACTATTGTTCCTCAACAAGGGATTTTGACAGGCTTCATAAGCCTCTTTGAAATCCATGTCAGTCTGATACAAGTCTTTCAAATGCTCGAAACCTAGCAATTGTATCGTACTTTCTTGTAAGAGCAAGGCTCTTCTGCTCAATGCATCTGCCACCTTGTTGGCCTACTCGTTGATGTGTTTCAACGCAAAGCTGAAACTCTGCAAATAATCAACCCATTTGGCATACTTGTGGTTCAATTTATGCTATTGCATCACATATTTGAGTGCTGAATTATCAGAAAATAACACAAATTCACTCCCCAACAGGTAGTGTCGCCAATGCTTCAATGCTTGGATGACAACATAGAATTCCTTGTCATATGATGAATACTTCTGCCTACTTTCGTTCAACTTCTTGCTGAAAAATGCAACAGGTTTGTCTTCTTGGTTGAGTATACGTCAATAGTTGTACCACTTGCATCGCAGCAAACCTGGAAAAGCTTATTAAAATCTGGTAACCTTAAAATTGGCCTTTCTATAATTTTCCTCTTTAGGAGCTGAAAGCTTTCCTCTATTGCCTTGGTCCAACAAAAAGGCTGACTGGCCTTTTTAATAGTGTCCAACATAGGTGCGCAGATTTCACTAAAATTTCTTATAAATTTGCGATAAAAACTCGCCAGCCCACGAAAATTACATACCTCAAATAAGCTTTTCGAAGATGGCCAGTTAATGATTGCTGCAGTCTTTTTTGGGTCCATATTCAACTCATTTTCTACAATTACAAAGCCCAGATAAACTAGTTCTCTTTGTAGGAAAGTACATTTTTTCAAATTTATCAGCAGTTTATTATGCTGCAATTTCTCCAAAACTCTTCAAACATGTTGAAGGTGCTCCTCCTTGGTCCTGCTGAAAATTAATATTTCATCAAGGTACACTATCACAAACTTTCCGATGAACTCTTTTAACATTTCATTCATCAATCTCATAAAAGTACTAGGGGCGTTACTCAAATCGAACGGCATGACCAACCACTCGTACAACCCTTCATTAGTCTTGAAGGCTGTCTTCCACTCATCTCCTTCCCTGATTCGGATCTGATGATAACCACTCTTTAGATCAATCTTCGTGAAGTATGCTGCCCCACTTAGGCAGTCCATCATATCATCCATCCATGGTAGGGAAAACCTATACCTAATGGTGATTTTGTTGATGGCCCATGAATTTGTGCACATTCGCCATTCTCCTCCTTTCTTAGGAGCGAGAACTGTTGGTATTGCACAAGGGCTCAAGCTTTCCCTTATCAACCTTTCATCTAGCAACTCCTGCACCTATTTCCTGATCTCCTCATTATCCTTGGGGCTCGTCCGATATGATTCCTTATTTGGTAGGCTTGCTTCGGGTATAAAGTCGATATGATGGCTGATGCTTCTTTTGGGAGGCAACTTGTCCGAAAAATCATCAACTACAATGTCACTGAATTCCTACGGCATCTCCTGAATTTCTGCAGGAAAATCAAACATTTATGTGTGCAACAACACTGTCTTTGCCCTCCTCACAACAACATAGTTCACTTCACTTTCCTCGATCTGTTTCACAAACTGTTTTCCACCTATTAGCAATGATTTTGTCCAGCTTGCTTCTGCTGTCTCCTCTTCCTTGATGGGTACAAGCATATGATTGATTCCATCTTTAACAAACTTGTAGCAGTTTGTTTTCCCATCGTGTACTACCTTCCGATCATTCTGCCATGGTCTTCCTAGCAGTATGTGACACACATCCATTAACATAATATCACAGATAACTTTGTCTTTGTACCTGCCAATGTGAAATTCAACCTCACACTGTTCATCAACCAACAATTGTTGGCCTTTCTGCAACCATGACACCTTGTAAGGGGTGGGGTGCTTAAGCTACTTCAAACCCAACTTCTCCACCATCTCGGTGGCAACCAAATTATCTGTACTCCTGCTGTCGATGATTGCAACACTTTCCATGTGATTTGCAAACTGTCCAGAATAGTGCTTTCCGTTGGGTCTATTCAGCTGTTTCTTTGGCTGGTTTCAACAAAACTTTGTTTAGAACTAAGGTCTCCCTCGTTTCCAGTACATTTTCTGCTTCTTGGGGCAGTGCCTCAGTTTCCTCAGCTGTGCAAAAAATGTTTCTCTCTGGCCAGCTTGTTCTGCTTCAGGGTATTCAAACGATCTGTGCCCCCACTTGTGGCACCTGTAGCATTGGAAATTAGCTCCTTTACCTTGACCATTCCCTCTTCCTCGCTAATATGGCTTGTGAACTCTAGTGCTGTCTCCTTTTTCTACTGTTCTTGAAGCCTTGGAGCTGCTGCCCTCTTCGCTATTACTGGCAGTTTTTCCTCTGCCATAAGACTGTCCTCGTCCTCTGCTGGTTCCCTGCCCTCTCCTAGCATTTTGTTTTCTAGTAACCTTTTCCTCAGCCTTCACAACACTCTGATAGGCTTCTTCTATATTTCTCGAGGAAAGAATGCTGATTTCATCCAATATTTCCAGTCTCAAACCATTTACGTATCTTGTTGTCTTCTTCGGAGTGTCATCGGTATAACTAGCCCTCAATTTCACCAAGTAGAATTCTTCTATATACTCCCTTATTGTCATCCCTTTTTGTCTTAAATTATGCACTTGTCATTAAAGTGAAACCTGGTAATCCTTAGGCAAAAACCTGCCTTTTAGTTTGGCCACCATCCTTGTCCACTTTTTTATCGGTAACTTGTTCATCCTCCTTCTCTCTACTTGGACACTGTCCCACCATAGGGCTAAGTGTCCCTTCAACTTTGTTGTAGTGAACTTGACTCTCTGGTCCTCACTGACCTCTTCACTTTCAAAATACTTGTCCAACTCACTCACCCAGTCCAACAGAACTTCTTTGGACAGGCTGCCATCGTAATTAGGAATCTCCGGTTTGGGCTTGCTGCTGGCCAACATAATCGACCCCAACAACCTCATCTCTGGCCCTTCCCCAACCGAACTGTCTGTTGTAGTTGTGGCTTCTTCCTCGCTGTCATCTCCTATTTATGGATCCCTTCTCCTTCTTGCTTCCACTACCTCCAAACTAGTAGTAAGGATCCTTATTTCTTCCCTCAGTCCTTCATATGTTGCTTTGCGCACATCTCTCCCACGTCCTCGTCTTCTAACTTCCATATCCTAGCACTTTCAATTTCCTGCTCTAATACCACTTGATGGGTCTAGCCTCCTTTTCATACTTACGAACAATAATAAGAGGATTATGAATGAATTTAAATGATGAGCAGTTTGATTAAATGTGATATTTGTTCATTCAGCGGTTGTTTACAATGATTTAATATTGATTTGGGTTTTGGAACTTATGATTTGTACCCATGCCACTGGTTATTGGACAAGTGTCCACTCCTTGAAAACTTCACTCCCGCTTTGGTAAGTGGTTCTCAAACTCTATCTCCTGGTCATTTTGATTGTTGAGTCATTGAGGTTGAGGGCTCCGTAGTATGGTTCTTCTGTGCGGTTTTCTCTGTAAAAATGTTATGCTGCCTCTGGTATTCTGGCTCGGCTTTTGACCTGGAAACTTATTTGGCTGTTATGTCTGGTAAGGGACTCTTATTTTACACTAGATTTTGCTTTGTTTGTTTCTCTGTCTGGTGCTTAATCTCTCTGCTGAGTTATGGACAATAGCTTGCTTGTTAGGATTCAGAACTTTTCTGTGTACAAGGTTGATACTAGTTATTTTGCTGGACGATGCGACTGCTCTTATCTTGACTTCTTTTGTGCAACTGTTCATTGAGTTCTCTTGTTACATTTCTCTATTTCGTGGACAGGTTGTGATCTCAGGGTCTTCGGCTTCGGTTTCTTCCGCAATGTCAAGGTGAGTCTTCGTTCCCTGCTATCAGTTCTTTCTCCTCTTCACACTTTTTAACTGACACACTTGCTCCTTCGTGAGCAGAGTGACCCTTGGTGACTGCAATGTAGGTGCCCTATCTCTGTAAGGCAAGTTCAAACCCTTGTCTCATTATTTTCTTTCAGTCTCTTCTTTCTCTACCACATAATGCTCACAAATTTCTGTTGGTGTTTGTTGTTGCAAGTGGTTTCATTCTGGAGGGTTTTGGTCTTGGCTTCTTAGCATGCTGGCTAGACCTGGGTAGGGTTGCTCCTTATTATTATTGTCACTTGTGTTATGTTCATCGTAGGCTATGGTTACAGTAGCTTGTTATGATGACTTGTGATCGACCACAGTATGTAGTCGAGGTTCGCTAGCCTTGCATTGTTTCTTTTATGGGTAGTTGTTGTAGGTTTGGATTACGACTAGGGTTTCTAAACCTGTCTGCTATGATAAACCCATTGAACCTTGTACAACATTATTGCATGGATTATATGTATATTTGAACAAAGGTTTTGTGACTGTATGTATTAGAACATAGGTTCTGTGATTATTTAGAGGGTTTGTTCTTCAGAAATACCTGTGTGACTTGTTTGCATTTATTGTTCAAAATGCATGCGACCTATCTCTATCTTTGATTCTTGAAATGAATAAAACGTCCAGGATTCCTCTGCGCTTTCTTGATTGACAAATTCCGGAACTGTATGCCCTCATTTCTGCAACATACTCTGTAGTTATGTTTGCAAGCTTGCTTAGATTTGTTGACCTGCTTTAATCCATACAAATAGAACCATATGTGTACATGCTTGTGGAATAAAAAGAAAAATAGAGAATGTGCTTTCCTTGTATCAGACAATTTAACAAGATGATAGAGATTTACAGGATATTAGAAAATAATTTGTGTGCTCAGAGATATTTTATTATATTTCTCCTTCTCAAAAATTCGAACCTCTTGTAATTCCATTCTGTCTCTTTTCAATAATTTCCTGGAAAATATTTTCTCCTAACTGCTGTTGGTTACATTTTTTAGTTCAAAAAATGCTTATTGTCCTACATTACAACTTGTAAAAGTTGACATGAAAATAAAAACAATTACTTGCAATAGTTTGACTAATTAATCCTCTACCTTCATAAACACAGTTTTTTACTAAATTAAAATAACACAAAAAAACAACTACAATATTCACTTAACAATTTCCTTCTCAGTCCTCTGAGAGACAAAACAACCTTCTGTCATGATGGCCCGTCAGCTAGATGCTCCTACATCAATTCATAGGAATTAGTAATAGCTATTGATTTGCTTCATCTGCTACAATTTTTCAAGTTTTGTGTATTTATAAACATGGATGTGCTTCTGCTGTTATATGGGTGCCTTTTGGAAACTTGACCAAGTGTTTGCTTCATATTGTTGGTAATTTTCCATGAGGGACTCTTTACGTTGAGGTTTGGTTTTCATTCAAATGATATTCATAAAAGCTATTTTTAGAGACTAGATGATGTGCAAGATTGAAGTTTGGAATTGTTCTTAACTATTTTTATACTTAGAAAAATTTCATGTGCGTAGAAGAAAGTTTTTGTTGCTTGGTGTACAGACACATTATCTCTGCAATGGTTCTTGAATGCATATTTGTTCTTATGAACATGCTCACACACCTTTTGTTTCATGCAACTAGATATTCTGGATTAGTCACTTCTCATACATTATCACTTGTCATGATTACAAGATTTTGATGCACAATATTTATCATTTGTCAATAAATTTGTCTGTCACTTAATGGTACTGATATCAAGAATTCTAAAATGAATGAATCTTGCAATTAAATGGACGGAATTGTTTTAAAAATTCAGGTTTATTTCCTGTATCTCTCATAAGAAATGGTGTTAATGTATTAAGTTTCTATTTATTAACCTGCCTCGTCCAAGGAAAGTCACACACGTGAGTGACATGTTAGAATTATTGACGATTATTTAAGAGTAAGACAATGGGTTGCAATTGATGGGAATTCAAAGACAACAAAGTCTCACGATGATGGAAAATTTGATGTATGTTGTGCATGTTGAATTGGGAAATTTCTCTATCAAATGCTTTTATGGTTTCCAAGTATAAATTTCATTTGTGCAGAAGAAAAATTGTGTTCCTTGGTGCACACAGGCCTTGTAACACTTAATATTGATCCATTTCTATATTTTTTAATATTATTATTGACTATATTACTAAAACTGACTGATACATCTCAATCTATCAATTGACGAGTGACACTGTTCTAGGGCACCTCTTGGTGCCATTGAGACCACATGACCAAGTCGCGAGGCATAAATTTCTATGTCATTTAACAAAAATATTGATGTCACACCACACCATATAAGCACTTACACCTTTAGAGTAAGACAATGGGTTACAATTGATGGGAAGCCAAAGACAACAAAGTCTCACGATAATAGAAAATTTGATGTCCTACAACAATTTTAGTGTGTTCCTCAGACTCACATCATAAGTCTTCTGGTTCAAAAAATATTATCGAGTCTAACACAATTACCTAAGAATGCATGAATATCTAGCATAGTAGATTACAATATCACTTTAGATAAAATTTGTATGGAGTTAGTATGTATAGAACAAAGAGATGCAAAAATGAAATTTGTTGGAAACAAAACTGAGGAACAAAAGCGTGTGTGCAAGTGTGGACACAAAAGGGTAATTTTTATTGCTCTACAGAAGGTGAGCCCTAGAAAAATATTGAAACTATATCATTTTGGAAAATGCAGTTCAAATGTCTAGACACATTGATGTGTCCAGATATCACTTACTTACTGTGTATTATTGATTTCGTGTATGCTACTTGAAATGATCACAAGATTTCGAGACACAATATTTATCTTGCCTTAAATTTTCCTATCATTCAATGGTACTAATATAAAGGGTGTCACATCGAATGAATCTATGAATTCATTGACTGAGATAGTTTTTAAAATTTTGATGTTTCTTTCAATGATCTCCTATAGGAAATGCGATTAATGTATTAAGTTTCTATTTATTAGGATGTCATGTGTAGCATAAGTCGCATGCGAGAGATTAACAATCTGTAGCCATATAGGAAAACAAGTAATTTATAGGTAACTGACATTGGTAACATCAGTAATCCTTGTGTTGTTTCTGATACAACAATTATCACATGTTCTGTCACTGGATATTGTTGATTTCCTATAGGTCACTTGTCATGATCATAATATTTTGAAGGACATATGTCATTCAATGTTACTGATATCAAGCATGTTAAAATCGAATGAATGTGTTAATTAAGTGGAAGATATGGTTTTACCTCAAAGTTTTGTGTAGTCATCTTCTATAAAAAGCGGTTTTAGTCTATTAAGTTTTTATTTATTAGGTTGTGGCATCTAACATAAGTCACATGGGAGGAATTTAAGTGTTTTTATACTTTGGGAAATTTCATTTGTGTGGAAGAAACTTTGTTTCCTTTGGTCCACACACACATTTCCTCCGCACATTTATTATATTCCAAACACTATCTCTTCTCCAAATCTTTTATTCTGTTTAGATTGCCATGTTCACATACATCTTGTTGTGTACAATTGTTTGCTTGGTGGTTGTCAATTCTGACAGGTTGCCTCAGTGTATTATAGATTTATAGTACGTCACTTGTCATGATCAGAATGGATCTTTGAATTAAGTGGATGAGACAGTTTAAAATATCGAGGTTTATTGTGACAATCTCTTACTAAGTTTGTATCTAGTAGGTTGTCCATCTTACAGAAGTCACATGGGAGAGACTGATGGTAAATATATAGGGATATGAGGAGTTTATAGAAAAGTGCCATTGGAAATGTTAGTAATCCTTACTATGTTGTTTATGGTACATACCATTCAAGTAATTTGAAAGATATGTACTGAAACAAATAGGAAGTGTTGTTCCTATATGATTTGGAGAGAAAAAATTACTTTAAATATTACAAGTGTCATTATGTGCCATAGAGATGATTATACAAACTTAGTGTGTTAAAAAGTCTGCTTCAATTTCGCAAATTAAATAGACCTCATGGGTAAGAATGGGTATGTGTTTAGCAAATGGTATAGATTTAGATAGACACAAAATAAGTTGTATTTGGCAAATTTAAATCTTATTCTCTGTGGTCATTACACACTGCAGTTTTTTTGTTTTTTGTGTGTATTTAATGTCCTTATTTTAGATTTTGAATATGGAAACTATCATTGTTATTGTGTTTTGGGAATTTTGAGATTGAACTTTGTTATTTTTAGTTGTGTCATTAGTAGCTTGACTTACTTATAGTAATTTAAGTTATTTAGTTCTTTTAGAATGTTTTTTTTCTTCTGTAAAACACATTGTGTGAAAAAATGCTAGCGAGGCAAATTTAATATATGTGAGTTTGGGAAGACATTGGCTTTGGGAGTTGAGAGCTCAGACACAATTGAAAACATTAATATGAATATCCAAGATAAGAAAGGATTTCAAACTAACTAGAAAATAACTGTTTTGGCTGATAAGCAATTGCAAGATCATTGTAGGAGCTTCCTTGAATATAATATTCACAAAGAATTTAGTTTTACATCTTGTAATTTGTCTTAAATTTAATATGTAGATGCTTATAAAGAGCCTTACAAATAAAACCTACAGTCGCAGTGAGTTTCATTGGTCTTGTGATGTTGTTTCAAATTTGCATGTTAATAGTGGCAGTACACGTTGATGGTCACAATTGAGCATGTCAACATTAGATAAATCATGGTTCAAGATCCCAATTAGAGCCTTTTTAATTTGGTGTAGCGATTTGGAACCATATGTAGGGCCGGTTTTCAACGAAAAAAATTGTTAATTTGAAATTTAAAATATGTTGAAATGAATAATGATAGTGCCACATTATTCTCTAGTCTACCTTGTTACACTTTCCTTTTTTTGCCCTATGCTCTTGCTTAAACATTTCATATTTTCCTACTCCCTTTGTTGCAAATAATTGAACTTTTCGCCTCAATTTTTTCCAGGTGCATTTGGGTGAACAATATATACAAAAATTTATTGAACTACAGAAAGATATAACAAGTAGAAATATAATCATGGTTTTGTTCAAAAACATGGTTTGAAGTGACCCAAAAGAATCACATAGTATTTGTACATGTCTGTCAAGTTTATTTAAGGCACTTAATGATGGGTAGATGAAATGATATTTACGAACTTTGAGAGAAGATGTGCAGGCAAGTTTTCAACTTCAACTTAAGTTTTTATAAGAATTATTCTATTTATTTTTCGCAATTATTTAATCTCCCCATGCTCTTTTTTTAATCCTTACATACTTTCAGATTACTAGAATACTCAAGTCAACTGATATGTTTTTCCCTCCATACAAGCCATTTTTCAATGAGTGTGAAAAATTTCTTAGAAAAGTGTAGTGTTTAGTAGATAACATGCTTTATTACACAAATTGTGGTTGCAAAAGCTTACTATCTAATGAACACAAACAAGACATCTCAGAGAATATTTTTTTGTTACGTAGATTCTCAAGAACTGGAACCTTTACAATTTGAATAGACGATATCATTTTTGAGATAAAAAATATTTGACATATTTTATTACTCTATTGTAGTATCATTTGGTCTATTTTGTATATTCTGAGTCTATTCATGAATGTTGTGAAGAATTATAGATAGCATTTTGAATGAAATATTGTATGGCTCTAAATCCTATTATAGTGGGAAGAAGTATTAATTGACCATGAGTTTTCCAAGCCTTGCTTAGAGGTTGTATATTAAATGCAATGTTTTTTCATTGATCAATATGAAAATGAAGATTGGCTCTAAATTGTATGACAACTCGCAGATATATTAATTGACCATGAGTATTGTAAGCCCTACTCTAAGATTATATCTAATTTTATTTCATTGATCAATATGAATATAAACATTCAATAAGATTTATGCATTTCAGATGTGTATTAAATGTATAATATTGATTTTAAAATATGGTTTGAGTTCTTACTTCTGCAGCTTTGTTGGTTGTTGTGTCTCATTGTGTTAATGTATACAAAATGGACCTAGATTTTATAGTTTAATGTTAAATTTATTTTAAGCATAATTATTGACGAGTTGTGCAAAGATGGTATGGTTGTATAAATTGTAGCATTTACAATTTCTCTTTATAGTTGTTTAACATTTATGCCCAAGTCTAAATATTTGGGCCTCTTATTCAACATGATTATAAATTAACTATTTGGAATTTGATCCCACCTTGTGTGGAGCAATGAAACTTGTCATTCTACCTCCGCGCATGCCTTATCTCTACACGTGCCTTATTCCTCAATTCTCTTCCAACAATTTTTTGACTTAGTAGGATTTTTGAAGGAACAAGATTTATATCCCACATCTAATAGACATTAATTGTTGTTACTAAGTTTGTGCTCAATTTTTATATAAATACCATTGGAAATATTTTAGAGTAGAATATAACAAATTAATAAATTCTTACAATTAAATAGTTTGTGAATTTAATTTTTTTTTACCACTTTCACTTCTCATGTTTGTATTGCATGATGCCACTTTTACATTGTCACACACATTCTCGCCTCCACACAGTTCTTGTGCATGAGTCAAACTGCTGGATTAAAGGCATGTGTACAAGTGAAGTCTTCCTTTTGGTCTTACTCTTTAAAAAAATGTCTCTACATAAGTCTCATGACGTGACAATAAAGTTTACAATAACTAACATAAATGTTGTTCTCCTTTTACAGAGTTACTCTCAAATTTTGTTAAAAGATAATTATGCATCAACCATTGGATATTTTCTTAGACTAAATTTCCAATTTCATCATTATATTTTTTTTTTCTAAGTAATATTGTTCTATTAATATGATATAAAAAAGAAGTTACAGAAAGGCTTGATCTCAAAATTGCTGAGCATCAATCATCACCAAAAAATGAATCTGTCTATTTTGGACTGCCTCAACATAGGGGAAAACAGTCCACTGAACCAGAAAGAACCCACACATGGGTAAGCATTGTTTTTCCAAAAAGACAGAGAGAGATATTGCATGTCTAGAACCAAAAACAGTTAACCTAAAAAGACTACTCAAACTTAGACACATCCACCTGGCAAATGAGGAAATAACTGGTTGCCACACGTCAAGACTATAGATTCTCCGGGGCTGGTTCCTCTTTGATCCGACACGTGAAATGGTACCAGTCATCATCTGCACCAGACACACCATGATCCTGAGTTGGAGGAGCCTCCTCAACGCCACTTGTGCCCATCTGCATTTCAGAAGTGTTGTTATGTCTGGTTCCCGATGCCTTTATGTCACTATGTTTGTCGTCCTCAGCTGGTGGACCTCCAGCTATAGCCTTTCCATGCAGAGCCGCTCTACGTTTGTTATGCTACCTATTGCTAGGAATGCTAATGTCGTGGATGCCTGAAGCTTATCTGCTCTACTTGTCCTTGTGCCTAGCTGGAGGAGCTTGCGGCTCAGTCTCTTCCGAGAAGGGAATTGTCACAGTAGCAGTGATTATAGGCCGGTTTAAGGTGCTGCGGAAATGAAACTGAGTTCTATGGGGAGCAGGATATGGTGGAAGAGGGAAATCTGTTGAGCCAACGACTACGTCCCTCCCTTTAGTGGCATGGAATCTGGCATGACCCTTTCCACTTCTGGTATTTGGGTAGCAGCGAGAAGGAGAGATGATAGGATTGAGAATATCAGTGGAGGAGTTAGGGGAAACGGTGGTAGAGCTAGTCGAAGCTAGTGTGCAGATGATGCCTCCACGGGTTCCGCCATGCCTGCTGTGCATACGATTCCTGATGCGTACCATAGCAGGATTAAGCGTTAAGTTGAGAATAAAGGGATTGAATGAGCTTCGATGCGGAGAGTGAGCAGGGGAGGTCTCGGCCTGGTCTATGATACAAAGGCTGGAGTGAGAGAAATGAAATCCATTGCCGAGATCAAGGCAAGGAAGCAACCAACATCGGCTGCCGGTCACAGTGCGAGTGCAAGGTTCTGCAGCCTGCAGAGTGTAGACGCAATGGAGCAAGGGAGGAATTGCACATTGTTCTGCAGGGGCCATGGCTATGAGGGTGGTGGAGGTGTCTCGGCCTTCGGAGTCATTTAATGTCCTATGCAAGGTGTTATGAATTTGCTTGAGGTTGGCGTTGGGGATGACGCTGGCAGCCATATGGCAATCCTGTTCACTGGCCAACCATCTAATCATATTAATTATCAGATTAAACACCCGCATCCGGGTCCAATTTCATCATTATTGAGTGTCATTCTCCTTTTACAATGTTACTCTCAAATTTAATTAAAAGATAATTATGCATCAACCATTGAGTGTTTTCTTAGACTAAATTTCCAATCTCACTCCTCATAGGCAGGGACTTACTACATCACAACCTTTCTTTTTAATATCCATCTTGTTTAATAATTAAATGATGCACATGTTTTTATGTTATAATATAAATACTTTAATATATTTAATTATTAAATAGTGTATATTTTGGGAGTGAATTTATAATTTTTTAGAATTTAGTTTAAATTAATAAAAATTATAAATATATTTAATTACACTGTAATAAAAGAAAGTGTAGGATGTTGAATTCACTAAAATAATGATTACAATTAACTAAAATTACAATTTAATTAAACTTTTATAAAAAAACACAAAAAAATAAAAATTATAAAATATTTAATTTTCTTCCAAATTAGTATATGTTTTTTTTAAAACATAATTTTGTAAATATAACACTACTTAATAAGAATTCAAACAATTTTGAAAATTTAAAAAATAACATAATTGGAGATAATAATTATTACTAGAAATTATAGAGAACATAAGCTTTCATATTTATGAAACATAAATATATGTATTGTCTCAGCGACTGCATATATATGTATATGTCCATTACCGATTGCACATATGCCTTGACCTGATCTGAGAAAACTAGCACAATAACTATTATCTTTGGGCATGCAAATACATATTCTCTTTCCAAACGAAACTAACAACTAATATCTTTATGCATGTAAAAACATATTCTTTTCCCAAAAGAAACTATCCCAACAACTGTTATCTTTTTGCATACACATATCCTTCATCCTAAAAAGATAGCCCAACAATTATTATCTTTGTTCATATAAACATTTATTCTTTTTCAAGGAACTAACCCAATAACTATTATTTTTGTGCATATAAACACATTCTTTTTTCAAGAAATCGAACACAATAACTATTATTTGTGTGCATAAAAACACATTCTTTTTCAAGAAAATTTAGAAAAATAGCTATTATATATGTGCATATAAGCACATATGTTTTTTCAAGAAACTAGCAAAATAAACAGATATTCCTTTTCAAGAAAATTTAGCAAAATAAACACATATTCTTCTTCAAGAAAATTAGCAAAGTTACTTATCTTTCTTTGAAAATATCTTGACGTTAGCTCTTTCTCCATTTATGTAATATCCCCACTTGATGTGTATGTTGTTGCATTGTGTGGCCTCCTTGTGCCAATTTTGATAATAAAATTCAGCTAATTCACCACCCATCAATCTCCCACCGTCAAGATTGACAAGTCAAGTATAGTCATTTTTTTCCATATGCATATAAAGGGTTGTTCTTTCTTCAAACTGAGCAAATAAATAGTTTATTTATTTGAAAGGAAAGCACCCATTTAACTAGCATAACCAGATGCAAAAACATGATGCAGGCAGAAGAAGAACTTGTAAGAACCCAATAATCACCCTGCGGTTCACCTTTTAGTTATAACCTGACTGTTTTTCTTTTAAACTGAAATGATTTGAAAAACAAGTCGAAAGAATGAATTTTTACCTTTTTAATCGGCGCTCTTGTCATACACCAAAAGTCAACACATTGATTCTTGGTGACCATTGATCTAGATCTATGAGATCTAATGGTTGTTGGAGATTTCGAGCGGGACAATAGAGCGTGGTTTAATCGTCTGATAAATGGTTTTCTCCCCCTCCTTTTCTATGTGTCGAAGGGTGAATGTGATCGGGCGCTGACCCTTCCAAAAACCTTACAACCTTTGACATGCCCGAAATACCACTCTTGTAGCGAAACTACTTCGCGATCCAACAATTGTGATATATCGTAATCTAACGACCACGATTTAATTGGCCAATCACAAATCGCAATGCCCACTGTCTAGACTACTTCCACTTCAAAGCTGCGATGCGATAACACTTCGTGGAATCGATAGATTATAACCCTGTAGAGCTATAACTAGGGTCTCCCACACCTCTAATTATTCCACATTAATAAATCAATCCGGGAACGTTTTGTTATTGTAAAGAGTAACTCAATCCGAGGCTATTTGTCCGAGTAATTCTTAGTAGTATAGTGTTCAGAAGATACAAAAGAAAACAACTGCTAAGCTACAACTGAACTAATCCAAAAGATAGAACCACATAAGACAATTGATCAGTCAAGGGTACGGAAGCAATAATCCATCCCTCTAGAAACTGATAAAAAGGAAACTAGAGCATGGACTTATAGGTCTAGGAGCTAGGCAGTGTTTTGCTGAGGCTCACTACAGCCTTAGACCTTCTCTCACACCAAAACAATGAAAGCAGGTAAATAAAATATCAGAAAGTAAAATGGAATAGCAAAATGGAAATGGAACAGCAATAAATGGAACAACAGTAAAATGGAACTGAATCTCGCGAGTTAAAACCAACTGATTCACATTCTGATTTTCTCTTCAAGTAGACTTAATAAGATATACTTTACGAAACAACATTCCTTGATGAATTATAGAACAACAAACATAAACCATATATACATGTTCTATACTAATACAGTGATCTGAGAATGATGGATGATATAACTATGTTTCTAAACGGAGTAACATTACTTTCAAGTCCCAACAAGTATTATTTCACATGGATCCAATGACCGTAACATTCATACCGACACTCTGTTACAGAAATAGCTGGTTAAAGACGCAATTCAACTCTGAATGGATCCAATTATATAGTGCAGAGTCATTACATGGAGAAATCATTCATATATTGGTCAGAACAGAGCATAGCATATCATATAAAAGATGTATCAGACTACTGAGCAATGAAGATAAACAAACCACACACGAATCGCAGTATAATGATACAAAAGCAAGTGTCCTTCAGAGCCAGGCCCTTAGCTTCCAATGGTACACCGCCTTAGATTACTCCAGACACAGAGATGAAATAAACACCAGTCTTTTATATTAATGCATCAACAAATGTATAACAAAACCAGGTCTCAGTGAGACTCGATGATCAAAGTTTTGTTCTGAAACTTAAAATTATAAAAGCAGTAGTCCCTTTGCTCAATGATGTTGTCCCTTTATATAAAAGTAATGACGAAGGTATCTAGATAACAAAGATAAGTAAAACAGTGATCCCTTAGGATCGAATATCCTGAGGGATTCGCCAATCGGTTAATCCTTCACTTTTCTTTCTCGCGTTTGTTGACCCGGTATCCCTTCTTCCTTTCCTCGACTATTCAACTCTGATTTGCTCGATCTTGTTCGCATCCGGTTCCCCTCTGGAGGGACAATAGTTATTCTTCCTCTGCTTCTCGCTTTTGGACGGAAACTCCTTGCTTCCACGTCTTCCTGCATAGAAAAACGACAATTATTAGTAATTGAGCTTCCTTTATCAATTCTTGCACATTTTATTAAAATCCTTTATCTCTTTTGAATTCATAAGGCAGAAAAGGTTACAAATATTATTGAAAAGCCACTAAATGGCTTGTCAAAAGCATACCTTCCAAGTGCTCCACACACCCCCTCTGCTTACCCTGTTTCATGCCCCCATGAAAACATTATAGTTAACATGCAAGGCGGTGAGAGAATAGGCCGGAGAGGGGATCTCGCGAGGAGGCCGACAACCGTGATGAGCAACTAGATTATCAAAGAACTAATTTATTTGATCTGCAGGCATTTCATACAAGGCCTGATATCTGGGTGCAGGGTGCCAGATAATTGGACTGCGAAATCGATACCCCAACCAGGATGGCCCTGCTTTCAGAATCCGTTCCCCATAAAGGTTCAATCGGCTGGCAGCCAGCTCAAAATTCTCGTATTTGAATGGTTCCCTGAGCTGGATATTTGGGCTAGAGGTCCGGTATCGAAATTTTGCAGCATCGATGGCAAGGTCTTTAATAGTCAGGAAATATTCCAGACTATGTCGGATCAAGTCTTCGTGCATGAGTCATAATATCTCGATGACACCCGGGATCCTCATAAGGCTCCTATGCTCTCTCCATAACATCACTGGGTCTCTAGGTTCAGCTCGTACCCATAAGTCTAGGCTATTCTCCTGTTTCTGAAAGGTGTTATAAGCTTTGAGCCATTTCAGCTGATTAACCCCAAATGAGATAAAGGCTTGGAATTGTATATCGCCAACAAAAGGGCCAGGATTTAAATCAGTTTCCTGGTCTAGCACGAGGTTGTGAAAGTAAAACTTGCACAATAACCTTTGAACCTTAATTCCGTAATGCTTGCAACAATCTATAAAATCATTAACAATGTTGATGTGGATAGGTGCACCTGCCCTAACGGTTTTTATTTTCAATCGCAAATATCGTTCAAGCAAAAATAAAGCATAATTCTTAGCAGGGGCCCTACAAGTCAAAACATCATTATACAAGGAACACAGAGTGTCCATCTGCTTAACAACACTATCTATTCGACAAGTTACCTTAGCAACCTTCTCTTGTTCCTTTTGCCATCCTTCGAAGGCCTGGCTCTCAGACTGACTAATATCCCGAAGTTGCTGTTGTAGCTCTTCGTATTTCTCCCGGGGGACTGTTTGCTCTCGCAGCTGCTCAGCTTCTTGCTGAGCTTCCTTCATCATTTTGTGCAAGGTCCTTATTTTTGGATCTTTTTTCCATAAAGTCGTAGAGGCTGGGAGTTTAACCTGGACCTTTCTATTGCACTGGTTAGAGTTTAGGACCCGAATTACCCCTGAGGGTGGTGCTTCTGTTTGGGCTTCCTTGCTTTGTGTTTCTTTCTTGACGCGAATAAAGGGTTGCTGCGGTCTTCCTGCCATCGGAGCCTCTTGCTGTTCCATTGGAATGTCCATCCGTTCTTCAGGGTCAGATGGAACAGCAGTCTGTCCCTCCACGATATTTGGAACAACAGTTTGTTCTTCCATGTCACTTGGAACAACAACCTGTTCCTCGTTATCATTTGGAACAGCAGACTGTTCCTCGACAGTAGGTCTCCTAATGGGGTTTCGACCAACAAAACGGGTATAGGTCTGTCGCCTTCTTGTCCTCCGGGTTCTTACTGTAGTGGCCCTCCTCCTTTTTCTTGTAGTCCTTTGTGTCCTCAAGTTGGCTTTCAAAATTCGAATTTGTTGTCGGAGCCTGGCTATAGTGCCCAACAACCTCTGTGTTTCTTCCTTAATTTCTTAATTTCCTTTGCCTCAGTAGAGGGTTTGGTCCTCAAGTCTGCTCCTTCTTCGTCTGGGATATCTTCCGGCGTCTTGGGGACAGATTGTCCCTGATTGGTGTCTTCCATTTCATCAACATAACCAGACAGGTTTTCTTCTCCTGCCTTATCTTCATGTGCGTTCTCGGGTATATCTTCCTCTGTGGGTCTGTCAGGGATGCCTGCTGTGCTGGAGGGCTGGCTATATTCCCCCATATTGGCCAGGACTGCTTCCAATTCCTCCTCATCCACAGGGTCCTGCAACGGGCTACCCCCTGGCTGTACTACTTCTTCTTCTTGATTGACCTGCTCGGTAGCTGTCTCTTCCTCAGAGTGCTCATCTCTTTCCCCAACACCTCCTCCAGGCTGGTCAGCCTCGGCCCCTGACTGCTTAGCATTTTCGTCGGAGGGCCCTCCTTCTGGTTCTGGAGGCTCATCCGCAATTTCAATTGGCTGGGCAGTGGTTCCCTGAATCCTTTCCAGCCTTCCTCGTATCCGGGCCAGCCGGACTGATTTCCTTGGTCTCTCAGGCTTTTCGGGTGTGACAACAAATTCTCTGGGTTCCTCTGGTCGTTCTGGCGTACTGGAGGATTGTTTCCGTTTTGGAGCAGCATGTCTTTCTACTGCTGGTTCTTTACGTTTCTCTGATCGTTCCAGCGTACTGGAGGAATGTTTAGGTTTTGGGGGTGGTGCAGCCAATCCCCCTCAACTATTGCGATTAGTTCCTCCCAAGTGCTTTGTTGGTGAGTGAGACTGTGGCTCACTATCAATCGAATCAGTCGATGGTGGCTAATGACTGCGTCTATGTGCTGTGCCTTTTTCAGGCTTCGGGCCGCGTCATGTAATAGTGAATTTAAAAGTGCAGGGAGATTTACAGAACATTTTCCTTTTAAAACAGCTAAAAGTTTCAGGTGACGAGGTCTTACCACGTATTTTCTCCCTTCACAGGTGATATAGCTCTACACTATCTTTGCTAGCTCGGTCCAGGGTTCCCCTAGCGTTGCCGACATAACTCCTTTCCCTTTGAATGTCAAGCTCTGGCCTTCGTCCTGGAAAATTTCCATAGCCTTTTGTAGTCTCTCCTTCTTCAGCGTCCATACGGGTCCGGCAGCTGGTAGTCCCGAGACTTCTGCGATGATATCCTCCGTGACCGCTATCCACTTTCCTCCTACTATGGAGTAATTTTCCTGCAAATTTTGCAGGAATTCCAACGCCACTGCTTCATTTGATTCTTGCAGGCAACTTAAATAATTCAACCACCCTGCGTTTTCCAGGATTTTGCGGGCAGCAGCGGAGACTGTCAACTCGTGAGGTTCACTTCGGACCGTCTTTCCCCCCATGATTCTACTCAGAATTCTTAATGGAACAACAACTGCTTGCGGTGTTTGAGACGCAGAGAGGATGATCGTCGCCAAATTTCAGAAAAGAACACAGAGCATGCAACAAAAAAAGGATCGTGGACGGCAATTTCCGTAAAATGGAATTATCATACAGTTAAACCATGCCATACCTTCATACATTATCTCACCCGAATGGTGTGCAACCACGTACTCCATGGAGTAATGAGGTTACCTCCCCCCCGCGATCTGATAGGCTGTCCCCAGCTGTCAAAGAGAGGAGTAGCAACCATTCAGAAGTCAAGTCATTAAGAAACAACATATGAAATTATGCCATGTTTTAGAAAAACAACGAAATGCCGAAATCGAGGCAAAAAGGTAGATCGCGTTTTACATTAGAGCCTGCGTGATATAATGAGAGGCTGGGGGATGGGACGTCTGTCAAGCGTACAAAATCTCCAGTGGTCGTTTTCAGTTCCGTTGCCATGATTGGTGGTAATGAATATTCATGCGATATACACATCAGGGTGTGACATATGATCTATCCAAAGGATATAAAAGACAAAAAATATTGATATCATACCTGTTGGTGTAACCATTACGACTTCGATGCCATTAACAGAGCTCTGCTGCCAACAAGTGTTCATAACCTTG
>APFE030930378.1:3062-17821 GCA_000404065.3 Pinus taeda
AAGGATAACCTCATGTTGGCACATAATAGAATGAAACAACAGGTAGATCAACATCGCAGCGAAAGAAGTTTTGATGTATGTGATTGGGTATTCCTACGGCTATAACCATATAAACAAATGTTCTTCAAGCAAGCTAAGAAGGATAATAAATTATCACCAAAGTATTATGGTCCGTACAAGGTGTTGCAAAAGATTAGTACTATGGAATACAAACTGGTGCTTCCTACAACATCTCAAGTGCACCCAATTTTCCATGTTTCATGTTTAAAGAAGGTTATAGGTGACAAGCTCTTAGTTCAAACAATATTGCTATAACTTGATGAGGAAGGAAAATTATATTGGAATCGGAAGCAGTCAAAGAAACAAGAACTCGACAACTACGAAATCGATCAATTTCGGAGTATCTTATCAAGTGGAAGAAGTTATCCACTGAAGATTCCACATGGGAGGATGAGCATTTTATACAGAAGCATCTAGAACTACTCAAGCGTTGAGGAAAACACTTTTTTGAAGGAGAGGGGCATGTTAGGTCCCTATAATACAAGTGATTACCCCATTACTATTGTAGTTGTATCCCTTATTAATATTGTTTTGCCCCTATTGCCCCCATATTTTTATTACTGTGGCCCATAGAATCCCTCTATTGTTATTTTTGTGGCTTTATAGTATTATTGTTAGGTCGGCTGGGTTATATTGTGACTCTTTAGACTACTATATAGAAAGGAGGTTTTGTCATTTGAATCATCCAAGATTTGTTCATTTTGTAATGTAAAGGAGGTTGCCCCCTCAAAGAGGCTAAATTCTAAGGCGTTGATCTCTCTTTTTTATCTATTGGTGATAGCGTTCCTCATATTTATGCAACATTGGATGACAAACAGGTAGACCATCAAGCATCTATCATTGAGATGGATGGGAAGATTTATGATCAAGTTATTTCTATTTTGATTGGACCTAGATCTAATTATAGTTATGTTAGTCTTGACTTGGTGGATAAGTGTGGTTTAAGTAAGGAATTGCATGTAGAATCTTGGTTAGTGTAGTTGGATACAAGTACAATGAAGCAAGTTCATAATTGGATAAGATCTTGTGCATTCGATTTGAATGGTATGCCTACCATTGCACATTTGAGTGTATTACCATTGGGATCATACAATATGCTGTTTGGCATGGATTGGTTGCATATTCATAGAACCAAAGTGGATTGTTATGAAAAAGAAATTAAGTGTGTGGATGAAAATGGGGAACCAAGAGTCTCGCAGAGAAAGAAGAAAGCCACATCAATTAGGATGGTAACAACTATGCAGGAAAAGTGTAGTCATAGGAAAGGATGTGTGTTATTTTCCATATATATTTCTAGTGACAAAGGTAAGGAAGTTGAGGATGCAGATGTTTTGAGCGGGTACCCATTTCTACAACAGTTTTGAGATGTGCTTCCCAAGGAGATTTTAGAGTTTCCACCTCACAGGGAAGTAGACTTTTCTATGGAGTTAGTGTCAGGGGTAGCTCCAACATCAAAAGCACCTTACAGGATGAGCACACTTGAGTTGGTAGAGTTGAAGTTGTAGGTGAAGGAAATGTTGTACAAGGGATACATTACGCCAAGTGTATCACCTTGGGCTGCATCAACATTGCTTGTGAAGAAGAAAGATGGTACTCTCAGAGTGTACATTGATTCTAGGCAATTGAACAAAGTGACCATCAAGAACAGGTACCTGTTACCGAGGATTGATAATTTGTTTGATCAACTTAAGGGAGCAACAATGTTCTCTAAGATCGACTTGAGATCCGAATACCATCAGGTACACATCAAAGATGAGGACATCTACAAGACCACATTTAGAACTAGGTATGTGAATTATGAGTTTTTCATAGTTCCATTCGGTTTGACTAATGCTCTAGCTACATTTATGTTCTTGATGAATAGTTTGTTATGTCTAAGTTTTTTATTGTGTTCATTAATGACATATTGGTATATTCTAAAAATGAGGAAGAGCATGCCGAGCATTTAGCAACAATGTTGAGGTTGTTGACAGAGCATCAATTGAATGCTAATATCAACAAGTGCAGTTTCTTTCAGAACGAGGTACATTACTTGGGACATGTTGTCTCCAAGGAGGGAACTGCAGTAGATCCAGGAAAGATAAGGGCCATCATTGAGTGGGTAGTTCCTAGAAATGTGGATGAGGTGAGATGTTTCATGGGGTTGGCAGGCTATTATAGGAGGTTCATTAGGAACTTCTTGTAGAATTGTTATCCTATTACATCATTGCAGAGGAAAGGTAAGAAATTTGACTAGACCTAGGAGTGTGAGGCCATTTTTGAGCAGCTTAAGCAGTTGTTGACACATGCTCCAGTGTTAAAGATTGCAGATTCATACAAGAAGTTTGTAGTATGTAAAAATGCTTGCAAGAGAGGACTTGGTGGAGTCCTTATGCAAGATGGAGATGTGGTATGCTATGAGTCACAAAAACTAAACGAGTATGAGTAGAAATACCCGACACATGATCTTGAGTTAGAAATGATCATACACGCATTGAAGATGTTGAGGCACTATCTTCTTGGCAGGAGGTTTGTGTTGATGAGTGATCATAGTGGATTGAGGTATCTATTTTACCAGCCAAATCTGAATGCCAGGAAAGCTAGATGGTTGGCCAAAATAAGTGAGTTTGACTTCAAGATCAGGTAAATCAAAGGAAAGGAGAATAGGGTGGCATATGCTCTTAACAAAAGGGTACAAGTAAATCACTTAGTAGTTATGAGCTCTTATGGGACATAATTACATGATAGGAACTTTCAGGAAAGTCAACAGGCTGTAAAGTATATGGAGATTGTGCAAAGGTTGCAGCAGAGTGCAGGTATAGGTACAAGTGCAGGTGCATAGGATGTGGACTATTGTCTTATAGCAGATAAATTGGTTAGTTTCAAAGACAAGATATATGTGTTAGATAGTAGTGAGCTCAAGAAGGTGATCTTGAGGGAGTTTCATGCGAAACCATATTCAGGTCACCCATTCTACCATAAGACGTTGACTGCAGTGAAGCAATTTTATTATTGGCCAAATCTGAAGAAGGATGTAGTAGATTTTGTGGCTAGGTGTTTCGATTGTCAGCGTGTGAAGGCAGAGTGTAAGAATCTAGGTGGACTGCTACAACTGACTGTGATTCCAGAGTGGAAATGGGAGGTCATTTCCCTGGACTTTATCACAAGGTTGCCGAGGATAGTGAGACAACATGATTCCATCATGGTTGTTGTGGACATGTTGAGAAAGGTTACACACTTCATTCCTGTGAAGTCTACATTATTAGCTAGCGATGTAGCACAAGTATTCATCAGAGATGTGGTCAAATGTTCCAAAGAATATTGTGTTATATAGGGATGAAAAGTTCACTTCCAAGTTTTGGAAGGGGTTGTTTGTAGGTTTGGGCATAGGTTGAGGATGTACGTGATGCATCAACAATGAAAGTGGGACGAGTATCTTCCATTGGTATAGTTTTCTTACAATAATGGGTATCAAGAATATTTGAGGATGAGTCTGTTTGAGGGATTATATGGGCAGATTTGAAATACTTCCATTAGTTGAAGTGATATAGTTAACAGGGTGTTGTTTAGACTAGACACGTTGGCAAACATGGAATAGGAAATGCATGTTATAAAGAAGAATCTAAAGGTAGCACAAGATAGGCAGAAGAGCTATGCAGATCAGAACATGTTGTTCAAAGAGTTCTAGGTTCAGGAACATGTGTACTTAAGCATCAAACCAAAGAGGAGATCCTTACAGATTGGATCATGTGCCAATATAGCACCATGGTTTTGTGGACCATTCAATATTGTTGAGAAGATTGGGCTTGTTAGTGTTAGCCTTTGAAATCTTTCCATCAGTGATCAAATGTGCTCTTACAAAGTGGTCTTAGGGTGTCAAAGTCAAATTTTGTCATTTCAGTGAGTCTTCAAGTAAAATTTGGTCATTAGGTATTAGGTCTAGGGTTTGTTTTCACTCCTTCCAAATTTTTCCAAGTGTTGGTCCATGTCACCATTCAACTGATTGTACCATCATTCAAAGAGTTTTCATTATCATTTCAGGTTCTAATGGGTCATTTTACACCTTGTTCGTGCTTCAGTTGTGCATAGGTAAGCCTCATTTCCCTCTCCTAGGGTTTTGAAGGTAATTTTTCTTGGATGGTCAAATGATCAACAAGAATTGTGTCCTGATGTTCATACACCTTTCCCTATCCTTAATGTACCTTCTTAAGAACTTACCATCACTGATATCCCTCAAATTCCTCATTTTCCCACAAACCCTAGTTTCTTGCTACAATTTGACAATTTTCTAGGCCAGACCTATGTTTTTCCCTTTTGAACCCCTTCTCATCACTCAAAATTTTAAATTTCACTTTCCCCTACTTCCTAAAATCCCCCCTTACTTCCCAAAACTTTCTCAAGAATTTAGAAGCCCCTTATCCCCTTCATTTCACTTCATTTCGACAAATCCCCTACTCCACACATTGGGATAGGTTTTACTCAAATGATGTTTCTGAGCAAGAAGAAATGAATTTCGAAAAAGTGAGATATTTTTTTGTCCATAATATTCCAAGGAAGACAAACCTCCTTCACATTTTACACAGCTATCATGTTTTTAGAGAAATGTCAAAAAATAAAGTTGCCTCAGGAGGGTTGCTGCACCTCTTGAGTGGCCTTGGGAAAATAAGATTTATCCTAGCTTGGTTGTCCAAATGACTTTCTTGATGAGTTAAATAATAACTAGACACAAAGATATTTCCAATGAGCTGTCATGAGCTCAATTTGGAGTTGAGGAAGACCTTCAAAAGTTGACTGCAACAACACTATGCATTTAGGCAGCCTCATTTTGGACATTTTGACCAGTCTTGGGAGATTTGACATTTGACAGGGAAAATGAACTCCAAATGGAAATATTCAAGATGTTTTGGAGAATAGACTCAATAGGCTTTCCAATGCACTATCCTAAACCCAATTTGGACATCTGTAAGGCCTCCAAAATAGGTATGTAAAAGGGTGCTAGGAATCAAATCAATGGCGCTGTGCATCAAATTTTTCAACACAGGAAATTTCAGCTGATGCGCAGTGCCACCGACGCTGCGCATTGAGTTGGCTCAGTATTTTGAAAAATGGCTTGCATTTTGGAATTACTCATGGAAAAATAATGAAACCCAGAAAGTTTCATAAAGTTTGGAGGAGATCTGGGTCACCTAAAGGGAAAAAAAACACGTAAAAAGTGCCCTCTCTGCCACTTTTTAGACACACAGGAACCAATCTAGGTAGAATCCACTTTTGAGGGGAAAAATGACCTCCAAATCAGAAAATTCAAAGTGTTATAGAAATTAGACAGGCAGGGCTTTCCAGCAAGCTATCTCAAGTCTGATTTGGTGAAGTGGAAGGCCTCCAAAATCAGCCTTGAAATGGTGCTACACATCAGGCTCAAGGCATTGTGCATTAGGCTGAGGGTGCTACGCATTAGGAAAATTTTTGCCAATTTTGCCTAAAAACTCAGAATTTCACCCAATTTGACTATCACTTGAATTTTTCTCTTCTCCTTGGTAAATTTGTAATGTAAATGATGTAATATGATGTAAATTTGATGAAAAATGACTTGAGGGGGTAGATACATCAGTTAGAGGTGGTTTGAGGTTGAATGAATCAGTTTCCATAGTTTTAGAGGCCAGTTATTACACTGCTTATTTTCTAGTTCCTAGTTTAGATGTTGTTGAAACAGCTCCTTGACTCATGGATTCGACCCCTGATGGCTAGCATAGGTGGTTTAAAGCCTATATTATGTACTTTCTTAGTCATTTGTAAAGGTTGGACTCTTATGGATGCATTTAGCACTATTGTAAATCACTTCTGCAGTTTGGCAAGGAAATGAACCAGGGTTTTGCAACATTTTGTGGGATTCTTGTGGTAATGTGAATTAACATTGTTTTCTCCTCCGTTATTCAGTTTATCTTATGTGTATATGTGCCATCACCTCTCTTTTTCTACATAACTAAATGAATCAAGATTAAAGGGTGGAATCCATTGATGTTCAGTGCTCTGCCTTAGGGTTTATTTAGTTCTAAATGTTTTCTACTGTTTGAAGAGGACTCATGAAGCTTGCATGCCCTCTCCAAAATCCTCGCCAGTATTTAGAATCACCATCACATTCATTTCAAAGTGCTAAAACACTTACCTACCTCGCCCCACAGAAACCTATACAAATCTGAGTTGATTTCCCAGTCCCAAAGCCGCCTTCCTCATCTGATCCATCAACCAACCATTAAAATCAATCAAAATCCTCTGAGCAAACATACCTAGCCTAAAATTAATATTCATATCAGTCATCTCAAGCCTTACTTACCATATTTTCTTTGATATTAACAAGGAAAGAGCCCTCCCTCGATCTGGTAGGGCTAGCTACCAGGTTAAGCGTGGTTTGATGTTACCCTAGACCTACCTTTCTTCATCCTGAGGTAGATTTAGGCTCTAATAGGGCCAATAGCCTATCGACTTGCATTGCCTCGGACAGTGAAAGTCCATGATGTTTTCCATGTGTCATTGCTTAAGAAGTATGTTAAAGATGTTGACCATGTGATTGAATGGTATGTATTGTAGGTTGAACCAAATGGAGAATTCTAGCCGGAGCCTCAGTGTATATTGTAGAAAAAGGTTCTTATGCTCGAAAATCGAGAAATCGAGCAGGTTAAAGTGCAGTGGAAGCACTTTGGGCCTAATGAAGTTACATGGGAGACGGTGAATTAGATGCGAGCTATGTATCCTTCATTTTTTGCTAGTTGAGGCAAAGCAGTTTTGGTGTGGTGTTTTGGTATATGTCTTTGGTATATGTTTGGTGATGCTTTGGTATATGTGCATATATATATGGATGTAAATACTTCTATGAGATATGTTATAAATCTCCAATAAGTAGTATGGGTGTCATGTCACTATAATGTTATGATTGTTATGTTGTCATGTTGGTTTGCTTCTCAGTAGGGTGATCATTGTAAATATTGCATCAAGCTATGTTATAAAGCTCCATGGATAGTATGTTTGTTTTTCAGCAGTTTTGCTGAGGTATAGGTGTGTTTGAACACCAGGGATGGTGTCCCCCAAGGGGGAGGGTTTTAAATTAGATCTGATAAAAATTACATGTAATAAAAGTTAATAAAGGAAAAAATAATAACCTCGATTGATGGGACACTTATTCCAAGCTGAATGTTGGGACAATATCCTAGTGTGCGTGTTCATCGATTTTGTATGGATAAAGGAAATTGGAAAAGGCAATGACTAAGGCTTTGGAAAGGAAAACTGAAAATTTTGACACATTTGTTTATGAAAATAATGGAAATTAGGAGAAAAGGAAGGTGAAATGTTACAGGTTACACGTGAGGAGGAAAATGAAGGAAAATAATGGAACATGAAGAAAATAGAGGCCTAATTGATAAAAAGGATTTTTAGGATCAGTTTATAAACTTTTTTCAGTTCAATTTTGGAGCTCTCTCATTATTCTCTCTCTCTCTTAGAGTTTTCTTGGAGCATTTTGGCATTGAATCAAGAAAGGCAAAGAAGGCAAGAGGAAGTAGAGCTCAAGCAAGGAAGAGCAAGATCAAGCAGCTACAACAATATTCTTTGCAGGTATCAATTTTCATGTATATTTTCTTTCCTAGATTTGGCATGCATGGTTTTGCATGTGGTTCTTTTATTGTTATGGTATGGGTTTTGCTAGGTATGATAGTGTTTTCAGCCTAGCCTTTCCATTTTTGAATAATCATGGTGTGATGGGGTTCTCATGTTTTGGTTGAGTTGGATTGCTGGATGGATTTGAAGCTGAGTGAAGTGGATCTCTGAATGATATAACACATGGCCTAGTGGTCCCTGAACTGAACCATGGATCACGGTAAAGCTACTAGCCTACTAACCCCTGAGCTAGATTGTTGGTTGCAGTAAAGCCATGATTATGTTTCCTTGGTGGGCCTAGGAATCTCTGTGAGTGAATGATTGGATATATGGTAAATACAAGAGGTGTATCTCACTCTGTTCAACTTAGTAATCTTGGGTTGGGATATGAGGTAGAACCTGGAGAGTGGGTCTCGGTTTAGGGCCTAGTGATCTAGTCTGGATTGCGGTAAAGCCAGAGATATTAGGAGACATGAAAATTCCTCACGGTGCAGATGGAGATATTTGGTGGCATCCATGCTTGTTTGGCCTAGTGATTGGGTGGAGATCATGGTAAATATTGTTACTACATGTTCATTATGTTTTCCTAGTGGTCTGAGATGGATTATGGTAAAGCCTAGTTTCTATTGAGGAGGGTGAGGTGGTTTAGCCTCAAGATGCTTTGGTTGGTTCTTTTGGTTTGAGTCCCACATTCATGCTTGGAATATGGCATGGGGGTGAATGGATGAAGAGAGATTTGGCTCAGCCATTCTATGGTCATGTGGAATGTAGTAGTCCCATCCCGGGTTTGGATTTTGCATCATCAATATGAGGTAATTTCTCCTTGTATTTCTATGAGTATTATATCGGTTTATATGTGGATCATATGGTTGTTATTTCCTTGGTATTTATGTTTCCATTATGCTGGTTATGTATGTGTTTTATGACAATAGATATGTATGTATATCATCATGTTTTTACTTGTAAATGAATGAACAATGTATCTATGACCTAATAATGATAATGCCACAAATGTTATAATGGACCAATGCTTCATAGTGATTCTTAGATAAGTGTGAGACCCCTATGCTTAAATCTATTGTTTACACCTGTAGATTACATATTCGTGATATGTTTGACGAAACTTCTGTCATGGCTAGTAGGGGTTCAATTAAGGGCTTGTTCAAGTATTTACATTTTCATAATTGTTTCCCTGCCATCTCTTTGTTCTGAAGGCGTCATTCAATTTTGGGTAGTGACCTGGGCTCTCAGCCTGAAAAAGCGACTCAAATACTGGGGACACTGGCACAATAGTGGGAAAAGTAGTCCCTAGATGTTGACATGCCTTAGAATGAGAGAATACAGAGCCCCTTGGACACTGTCAAGTCCATATCATAGGAGCGTCCGAGGGTCAAGTGGTTTAAAACCTTAGTGAGACCTAGGGGCTAGCTACCTGAGTGGTTGGGATGGTTCTGGGGAGTCTTGTAGCTCATGTGGAAGGTTTTTATGTTGTGTTTCTATCGATTCCGCTTCCTTAAGGTCACATAGGAGGTTGAATCTAGTCATAGTAGCCTCTCGTCACATGTTTACCCCAGTTGGCCGATTACTTGGGTAGATGTGGGGGAGGGTGTTACAAAGGAACTAATGGAGACCTTCAATATGATTTACAATGGAGATATTTATCAACTTAATTAAGAAGACATCAAAAAGTGTTCAAAACCCACTTTAAGATCTCGAAAAAGAGGTATATCTGGCCAAGATTCAGTAAGTATTTCACCCTCTACTTCAACCATTAAGAATGAAATATGAGGTATGATGGAAGATTTTGAGAGTGGGATATTACATACCTTTTCCCTACAGATGGACACACTATAAATTAAGAAAAAATAAGAGGAAGCAGAAAGGGTATTATCCATATTCTACCCTAGATCCACTAAGAGGAATCCTAGAAATGAGTGCCCCTTAAATGTTATATAAATCTATTCTGTGTGTGAATAGAACCATTCAATTGAACATTTTACATCTTTGCTAGGTTTGAAAGTGGTGTACCAAGGAGTAGAAGGAGGCATGGAGTAGCTTTGTCAACCAGAAAAGGCCAGAAGGCCCCATACCATATCAACAAGGTATGAACTATTCCTCCTCTTTCAATACAACTTATAATTCACCTTTTTAACCTTGGTATCCACCTAGCACCTCACCTTAGTCTATACCTACTCCATGGTCCTATCGTCCCCAATATGCCATTTATCATATTCAACCATATCAATACCAACCTCCTCAATGGGGTAATCCATCATTAGGGTGGAGGCCTCAAGAATCCCAACCACTTGCCCTAATGACTCCTCCTCCTCAACCACAATTACCCTAAAATAATCCTCTGAAACAACCATAAATTCCTGCTCAACCATATCTGGACCCCAACAATAAACAAACCCAACTAGTCTATAATGGAGAAACAAATTATCCTACTTATGCTATAGAAATTGAAGAAATCAACCTCAGGCTTGGGAAGGTACTTCCTAATGCTCACCCACCTTCTCCAACACAAAATTTTGAAGAAGAGAAGGAATACCTCACTCCTTAAGCCAACAAACCTCCCTATCATGAAAGATTGATCCTTCCTAAAACATACACGTTAACAGAAGTTGAACTATGGGAGAACTAAACAATTTGCATCAAGACTATAGGAAGTTGGACTATTAGGTAGGAATGTATTAAGAGGCCAGGAAGGAGAAGAAAATATGGACCTACTATCTATGTCATGGGATAACTAGCTGATCTGATACTTGGGAAGGTCATCATCCCAAAATATTTGGATCCTAACAACTAGGTAGTAGATGTGCACATTAACAACATTGTAGTCCCCAACACCCTCATCTAGTTAGGGGTTGTAATCAATTTCATGACCAAGGACAATTTCTCAAGATTAATCTCCAAGGATCCCTAAGGAAAACCACCACAATTCCATAACTTACTGACAGATCCATAGTAGCACCAGGGCACATCATTTAGGATGTCATGATTTCCATTGATTCCTAGGAGTACCATACTAATTCCCTTTTTATTTAGCTCAAAACCAAGTTTAATGTCTATCCTCTTATCCTAGAAATACCTTGGTTTGCCATTGCTAATACCTACATTAGTTTTAGAGCTAGAAATATGACAATCACAATTGGGTAGTTAAGAAAACAACCTGTACTATATCCTCCTTCTCAACCCCTCATTGAGCATGATTTTCTTGTGTGGGTTTTAGTTGAAGAAGAAGAATAAATTTATCAATCATCACCCTACCCCATATGTACATTAGAAACCACTATTGGTAGCAAGAAATTGGTTGAGGACAATTTGATTGACACATTTTTGCAAAATAAATATCTTGCTACCATGAATATTGATGGTCTCTAAGAAAAGTCTTCAAGACAACCTACCTACTCTCTAGACAATTCATGGGAATATTTAATAACTACTATATATGACCAAAGTAATGTAAAAATCATAGAAATGAACCCCTCTAAAACTCTAAAAATCAACCCCTTTCTTCCAACTGATCAAGAAGAAAAATTGCTCACTATCTTAAGGTAGAATATTGATGCCTTGGCATGGGATTACGAGGAGATGAAGAGAGTTCACCCCTTTATATGCACTCATCATATATAAATTAAGGAAGACCATATTCCTATTCACCAACCTCAAAGGAAAAGGAAATATTCACTAAAAGACATTGTAAAAGATGAATTGTAGAAATTATTAGATGCAAATTTTATCTATCCAATTTCAGACAGTGAGTGGGTGTCCCCCTTAGTAATTGTCCCTTAGAAGAATGGGAAATAGAGAGTCTACATTGATTAAAGAGAAATTGATAAATCCACCAAGAAATATCACTTTCCCTTGCCTTTTATTTACCAAGTTTTGTATGTAATTGTAGGGAAGAAATTATTTTCATTTTTAGATGGAATCAGTGAGTATAATTAGATGCAAATTAGTCTTGAAGGTGAGGATAAGGCCAATTTCACCTAGCCATGGGGGACCTTTGCCTACTGCATCTTTCTATTTGACCTTTGTAATTCCCATGCCACTTTCCAGAGGGCAATATTGAGCACATTTTCTGATCTTGTACATGCCTCGATAGATATTTACATGGATGATTTCACACCTTTTAGAAATTCCTTCTAGGAAGCTCTCACCGACTTGTGCAAGGTTTTGCAAAGATGCATAGAGATGAATCTCTCCTTGACCCCTAAAAAGAGGAAATTTTTTATGAATGAATGAATCAGTTTAGGGCACTTCATCTCTAACGAAGGAATTCAGGTTGATCCCAACAAAATAGTCATCATTACAAAGGTTCCCTTTCCTCCAAAACATAAATATGTTAGAATATTTTTAGAAATTGTTGGGTACTATAGAATATTTATTTAGGAATTCAACAAGGCTTCACCTTTGTTTTGTCTATTAAAACAATCTTTAGAATTCTTTTGGAAAAACCTATTACAAAAGGCATTTGAGGAAATCAAAGATAAATTGAGAACTGCAACAGTTCGTAGGGTCCCAAATTGGGCCTTGCCCTTCCAAATGCACACAAATGCATTAGAAAAAGCAGTGGGAGAAGCATTGGGAAATATTGAGGGTAAATTACCTTATGCCATCTATTTCATTAGCAATAAATTGTTTGAAGTTGAGATTAATTACAAAGTTACCAAAAAATAACTTTGATCTATTTTACATTCTTTGAATAAGCTCACGCACTTAATTACTAGATATTAGATTTTTATGCATACTGACCATGAAAAAATTAAGTACTTAATGAATAAACCTAATTTAAATTCTCAAATCATTAATTGATTACTATTGCTACAAAATATTGATCTAACCATTGCTAAAAAACTAGGGAAATAAAATGTTGTTGCATATTTCTTATCTAGACTAACTGTTAGGCCCCTATAATACTAGTGTAATCCCTTATTGTTATTAGTACAACCCACTTATTATATTGATGTACCCATGTAGTGCCCATATTGTTAGTATTATGCCCCATAGAAGCCCACTATTGTTATTATTGTGCCCTTATATTATTATTGTTATGTCGGCTCTGATTATGTTATGACCCCTTAGACTCCTATATATTGAAAGGAGGTATTTTCATTTGTATCATCAAAGAATTGTTCATTTATGTAATGTAAAGGAGGTTGCCCCCTTGAAGAGGCTGAATTTTAAGGCGTTGATCTATCTATTCTATCTTTTTCTTAAGCTGGTTTCACAACATTTGGTATAAGAGCTTTGGATTCTACGGTTTCGCTGCTCCAAACAGGTCATCACGGCATTTTCGCTATATCTTTTTTTCTGCGATGTTTCAGAAGCGGAAAAAAAGCCCATTTGAGAAGACATCGCGCTAAATTAGGTCCAAATTTCAGAGCTTTTGCACTATATTGCGGAGATATGATTTGAGGAAGTTGGTCTTTTTGCAGACTCCTGAATTACATTCCAAACAGGGGACATAGGGAAAATCGTCATAACTTTCTCTCTGAGCATCATATTGAAATTTCATAAGAAGGTACAGAAAGAGGACAGACTGTAGTTTCTTGTATATATTTTTCAGAGCCAAAGGTCGAAATAGTGACTCGTGGCACCTCGTACAAGTTCGCTTTACTGAACTAGTCTATAATCAGGTCACTGTGGGAGATTTCACATAACTCTTCCTTGGAGAAGCCAATTTGGATTAGAATGCTGGCATTGGAAAGATGACACAGAGGGCTACTACAGGTCACAAATTTAGAACTTAAAGACCTGAAAGTACAAAGTTACAGTTGTGTTTCAAGATCGAGCTCCTAAAATCAAGAAAAAGCAAGATGAGGAAGTTTGATGGCAAGGATCCGGTAAATTGGATGCTTCAGATGGAGCAATATTTTGATCTACATGGTGTACCACTATTACAAAAGGTATGTATTTCATCTTCATATTTAGAACCGGATCAATTTTTATGGTATGAAAGGCTTTGTTCTCGTAAACAACTTGTTACGTGGTCAATTTTCACGGAGGAAATGATAGCACATTATGAGGATACAAAGAGCAACACCTTCTTTAGAGCAACAACAATTGGAAAGAGTAAAAGGGCTTTGTGACATACTAGAAAGTAAAATTATGGCAGCAATGAATTCTACCCCTCACAGCTATGAAGATGGAAGTGTTGTTTCTCCTAGCCTTCCACAACCTATAAGGGTTACACACAACAATTGGAAGAAAAAAGAGAAAAAGGGCTTTGTTACAATTGTGATAGAAAATGCACTAAAGGTCATAAGTGTGTTGAGAAGAAATTATTTTACATAGAGTATGAAGAGGAGGAAGAAAAGGATCAAGAAACATCAAAAGAAGAGGATATACGCCAAGATCCAACCCCAGAGATAGAAGAAATGAATCAGACCATATATTGTAAAGCATTGGCAGGAATTACCACTCCTCAAACTATCGAGATAGAAGGACATATCAAGAAGAAAAAGGTGCAAGAAGTGAAAGATTACATCGAGAAAGAAGAAATGAATCCAACCATATCTTGTAATTCATTGGTTGAAATTACCACTCCTCAAACTATCAAGATAGAAGGACATATCAAGAAGAAAAATGTTCAAGAAGTGAAAGATCACATCGAGTGTCAAGAAATGAATCCGACCATATCTTGTAAAGGATTGGAAGAAATTACCACTCCTCAAACTCTAGAGATAGAAGGACATATCAAGAAGAAAAAGGTTCAAGCAATGAAAGATCACATCGAACATCAACAACAAGTTCTCCAACTTTTAAAGGATAACGCCACTTCGGTGCAATATCAAATGAAACAACAGGTAGATCAACATCATAGTGAAAAATGTTTTGATGTAGGTGAATGGGTATTTTTACTGCTACATCTCAAGCAAGCTATTTATGAGAAGGAAATGTTGGCAATACTACATGCACTTAAAAAATGATGACCTTACCGAATGGGAAGACTCTTCAAGGATGAGAATATGGAAGCATTGTTTTGTGCTATTTCTATTATCCAACCAGATTGGATAAATGAAGCAAGGGATGAATGGAAGAAGGACAAAGAAGTATGGCCACTTATT
>APFE030930380.1:1296-26091 GCA_000404065.3 Pinus taeda
CAGTATCGCAGTATTGCGGTATCGCAATATCGCAACATCGCAATATCGCAGATCGTTATAATTCTTATGTAATTATTGTGATATTTGCGATGTGCGATATGCGATATCGCATATCGGTGATGTTTTAAAGTTTTTCAATGTGAGTGTGTCTTCAGTATATACGATGCGATGAGGTTTCACGTCACAATATCGCCTTTTATCATTTTAACTCTTTAGAAGGTGTATCCTATCATCCTTTGCGCGATGCAATATCCTTTAAGGAGTAAATTTAATTTTCTTCATTATGAAACTTAGGGTTTTTAGATTTTTCAAGGTATTTTCCTAAGTCCATGATGTTGTAAGTTTCATCTAAAAAGAAAATGTAACACTAACTAAATTTTTTGAGGGTCCCCACTTATTTAGTATTAGCAATAATACTTCATAAGGAGGGGGGTTGTTGGTGGCCACAACAGATTCGCAGATCCAAAGTCTCGCTTCTTTTGTTTAAACTTCTACTCGACCTTGACGGCATATCGGTATGTTGTGCCAAGCGAGGAGATGTTCAGGAATTCTATTTCTTCCTGGATGTATTTGTGCAGGAAGTTGCCATATTTGAGTATCAAATGTTGCTCTGAATCCTTGATACCCAACTTTGTACGAAGGGTATGGAAAATATTGGTGAACTCCAACACGTCTTGGTCCCTTCCCTGTCGCAACGTGGTCCACTTATGTATTCATCCTCATAGCTTCCGACAGGGTAGTACTGCTCCTTGATGGCATCCCAGAATGAATTCCAAGTGGGTGCGGCTGAAAATAGTGAGATGATATTTTCATTCTTCTGCTCGCAGTAGGTTTCCCACCAGTCCTTGATGTGGGGGGATGCTTTGAGAAGAGCGAAAACAATCCTTTCCCGACTCAAAAATTCATGAACAGAAAAATAAACCTCTAGCATATTTAACCATTTATCTACGACATCTGCATCTATCTGACCCTCGAATATGAGGATTTCAAAATTAACTTGTACCTTAAAGGGCATGGAGTTTCCAAAGTAGCTGTTGGAAGCCGATGCATCGCTTCTGGGTAGTCGCTAAAAGATCTGGGCAAAGCTGTCCATCATCGCATTCCGTTGTCGCTCGAGGGCTTCTTCAAGAAATATTTTGATGGGATCTCCTACCCCTCATCTTTCTTCTCATCCGCCATGGGAGGCCGTTGGGATTTGCGAGGATGGTCTTGCAAAGGTTCGACCAGTTCAAGCCCTAACTCCTTATATCCAGACCTCGTTGTGGACATGCAAAGAAAAACAGAGAAAAAAACAGACCGCTCTGATAACACTGATCCAAACTTAAACAGGAATGCAATAAATTACAGAGATAACCATAAACACAGATATGCAATGAAAATAATACTTCATTTCATTAATGTAAAATGCTGAAATATGCTTACAAACAGTAATGGAAATAAACTAGATAGGGCGATGGTAGCTTATCTCTAGGAAGAGATGTGGTGGCTACATGCCTCTAAACTGTGTTACAATGAGGCTCGAAGGCCTATTTATTGTTGAAAAACAATGGAAAACCCTTAACATTCCAAAACCTAACCCTAGAAGAGGAAACGTCAAACTGCCCGTTTGGGTAAATTGGTACATCAACTTACCAGGGTCGTAACTTTGGCATACAATCTCCGTTTGACACGTACAATAGCTCGTTAGAAAGATCTATCTGAGCACTACCACTTTGGGAAGGGCAACATCAGTCCATGAACCCATTTTGCCCCAAAATTTCCCAAAAAATGTCGTTTAGGCAGTCAAAACGGCTCCGGAAGTTCAGGACCCAAAAAACTGCTAAAAATAGTAAGTTGTGCTACAATTAAGGAAACTGAAAATGTTGAGAGAAACAATGGTGATGGTCCAGGTGGACTTGGCAGGTGGACACCAATATCCACCTAGATTAGGTTGGCACAACATATTTGCTAATATGATTTTGGATCTACCCCTTCCTAAAGAATAAAGTGATTTGATGAAAATCTACAAACAATCCACACTTGTATAGAAGGGAAATGCCATTACATCATTATTTTAACATAACGAACAAGCACAATCATGTAGCTTCTTTGGAGAACATACCAAGTGGTAACCTTCTTTGCCATAAGTCACCGCATAAGAAATTTTTATTTCATGGGGCATTTAGATTTCCATACCACTTTCCACCACCATTTTTGATCCATAACCACTCTATTCGCCAAAACGAAGATGAATCCCAACTTAGGAGAGTAGGATCAAAATGGGGAAACACTCCAAATAAGTTCATGAGGTATGTTTGTCAGTATAATGTGACCATTAGTTAGAACTTGTACATATTCCTACTAAGAAGCCCAACAACCCCCCTCTAGGCCCAACTCCACTGTCAAATTCCATTCCCACCTCCAAATTGATGTAAGATCTAGATTTGTATAGTGTGTTATCTTGTTACAACCTTAATATCTTAGCACATTCATCGAAGGAGGGGACAACTAGTGACTCACACAATAACCAAGTCACATATCAAGAAAAAATATTACCATGTTTTGCTTACCCACTTTCTAGGTAAGAGTGCTTCCAATGATGTAAAACGAGTTGAGAGCTACCCTCCAAATGACTAATACATTTGATCTTGGCTTTTTTGCCGTGTATCTAATCTTTAAAGAGCTATGGAAAATATGCTTGTGGGTGGCCGTCGACGTCTAGGATTTGTGTGTAGATATCAATATTTATCTACATTTGACAACCAAAGCTTTTAAAAAATGCAAGAATTTCTTTAAGCCCCATCCACCCAGTGATTTGGAATAGTAATAATATTTCACTTAACCCAAGGGAGCCCCCCCACCCTGACATTGAGATAAACATGAAAATATGCATGCATCTTAGCTTTAAACATGAGGCAACTTAAGCCTTCAACCACCTGTAAAAAAATAAGATAATATAGAGGGAAAATCTAGAATAACAATCCTTGAGTTTGGAAGAAAGAAAATGTTGAGTCCTTTATTATAACTACAAAAGAGACTAACTAAATACAACACATAACCCAATTAATGAAATCTAGGTTGAAACTTTAATGGGAAAAAGGGAGCATGGTATAAATCTAATTTACTCTATCATGGACTCTAGATAAATAAATTTTGATAACAACCCTTTTTAGATTTTTTATTTTTATACCATGTTTACCTTCCTGGGCCACACCAATAACGTCATGAATTTTCCTCCCCTCCAAAAAAATGAAATGTCTAGGAATATTAATCTAGATAGAATGGGTTTGGTCCTCGACACAATTATCTTGAAAAAGATATTGTATATAGGATTACAAAGGGAAATGGGTCGAAAATATGAGAAGGAGAGTGGATGGATTGCTTTAAGAATATGGGAAATCAAGGTTGAGTTGAAAGCCAAGTGGATTCTACCTTCCTTCCTAGATTCTTCGATCACCCTAAGATATTGAAGCTCAGAGTATCAAAAATCTCAGAAAAAATTTCAACACCCCAATCATCTGACCCAAGACTTTTATCTCTTTGTAAACTTTAAATACCACTTGGAGCTTTTGCATGGATACCTCCTCCATTATTTCTCTACTTTCCTCTTCATCCACCATTCGAGGGATGTATTAGGAAGTTTGAATAACTTCAGCAGTTGATGTTTCCAAAGGATCTCTAAAATAATCTTCAATGTTTCATTTACCCATATTCAGAGACCCATCAAAGGATGAGATCTAAATTCCATTTTCATCCTACAAAATTTAGATGGTGTTTACAATTTTTTGGCCTTTAGCAAAGGCCTAAAAGAATGTATTTTTATCTACAGTATTTTAACCAAATGGTTCTTCCTTTTAGGTGCCATTCCTCCTCCTTGGCTATAATAAGGTCGATTTCCCCTTTTTTAAGGTTTCTAAAAATATCACTAGATTCCTAGGTGGAGAACCCTTCCCCCTTAGAGTTTGAAATAATCAAGAGCTTCCTTTGTCTCTCCTCTAAATCCTGGACCTCTAATGTTTTCTTCCTTGTTTCTCTTTCCTTAGTATTTTTTTTTATTAATTTTAGATTTTGATTCAAAGTGGGTAGTTTCTGATGCATTCAGAAGGGAGGGATAAGGAATACAGTGAGACTTAACCAATGTTAATAAATTTTCATTTTTTATCCATGTGAAGTTCATATTAAAAGGGTTGGTAGGTTTCTTAGGGGCCCCTTTTATATCTGAGAATATAGGGGATTGATTTGAAATTCCTCCCTCTCCATTCCATTGTTTGATTAGGGGAAGAGACAAATACTTTCAAAGACAAGGAATCTATCAATTCTCTTTATAATCCTGTATTCACCCATCCAATGATATCTCTAAGTAGGAGATAATATAACTAACTCGATAAACACCAACATATTGTATGTTAGCTTACTCCTGAAGAAATATGCTATATTTTTTATCCTAACCTGAGGGCCCCATGATTAGAAGGGACCCAAATAGAAATTCAAATCACCACCAATGATAACATTATTTTATCTAAGGAGAGATATATTAAGAAGATGGTCCCAAAAGAATTTGTGGTTTTGGGATGAACCATAGAGGTTAATCAACAAGAGAGCTTGAGATAGAATCTAGGATGAGAACTCAAACCCCATATTGTTACCATGTACCATATTTTTGAAATGAGAATTTGATAGGGTCTCTAACCTACAGATAATCCCCTTGATCGACCAAAATCATCCACGACCAAAAAATTCTGACCTTTGAGAAAGGCTTCAACACATAATGTTATCCAAATACTGCTACTAAGGGTCTCCTATAGAAATATTATATTTGGGCCATTTACCTTAAGAATTCTTCTCAAACCTTGTTTTTTATGGGGACAAGAAATATCCTAGAAACTAAAGGACATGATTTTCATTTTGGAGATCCCATGGAAGTTGGGCTAGCTCTAAGTGCCCCTTTGCTTGATAGTTGTTTACTAATAACAAGACCTCCATGAGATTTTTCCTTGGATTTGGAAATGAAATATTTTCTTCCCTAGCACTTTCCTTCCACAAGGGATTAGGAAAACGAACCGAAGCCCCAGAAAATACCTCCCTTTTAAGGAGCCACTAATCGGGAACATAAATTATATAGGAAAACCTAAAAGTCCTAGATATCAAATAGAGAAAACGAAAAAGAACATGACATAGTGAATATGTCACCCTAAGCATTTAGGCAAGGATATATATCTATAATATGTAAGGAGGAGAAAATATGAGAATGGATACAAGATGAGACTACGCAGGAGCCCTCAAATTCCATAGAGTAATGACTATGAATTATAGGAAAAGAAATAAACTTTGTCATTCAAAGATGGATTTGATATGGAAAGTGGAGGAGGGAGGCTGAAGAGCTACCTTCAGAACTCGAAGCCATTTTTATTGAAGGCTGAGCATGAGGCCTTGAGCCCACTTTCTTCTCTAGATTTTCTTTTCTAGCATCTTCCCGAAAATGACAATTCAAAATGGAAATGTTAACCATTAGCTCCTGAAATTATAACCCCTGATCATTTCCACTAACTAGAGGTGAGACCTTTGTTCTATTCCCCTTTTCATGCAAGGGAATCAAATAATTTTTTGTAAGGTGCCCAGGTTTATGAAACCTCCTACATCTTTATGAAATTCCCTCATAATCCAATTCTCAAGGAGTAGCCTTAAGAACCATATCAACCGCTCTAGGCATCCTACGATGAAGATCTACACTAATTAGAATATGTGCCATCAAAATATCACTGGAGATGAGATAATGTATTGTGCTTCGAAAAAACCCCTAAAACGCTTATGATATCTTAATATATTAGCTTAGGTTAGTAGTATGCAAGAAGACTTGGGAATCTAACCCATAGAGGAATAATGTCAGTTTTCTGATCCCTAGAATTGAAGAGTGAAGACTAGGGTTTGAAAATAATAGGTGAATAGGCAATTTTCCAAACCCTTCCCAAAATGTATTTAGCATCCTCTTATGTTCTGAAATTAAGATGTGTGCATCCTTTGGTTAAAATTTTTACAGTTAAAGGTCCTTTTAAGAAAGGAGACACCTTAGACTCTACCTAAGTAGTGAGGAAATGAGAACTAAATTTTCTCCCACATATCCATCCCACCAAATACTTCCTACACAAGACCTCCGCCTATTAGATATCTGTGCAACTAGGGACAAAGACATAATAATTTCTTTATACTACTTAATAAAATTATATTTCTTTCTCTTTCCCTTGCTAGGTTGTCCCTTATTCGATGCTAAAATGGAATTCTTTCAAATAGGCTGCACTTCAAGTCTTTTGTTGAATGACCTCTTATCCTATAGCAGAGCCACCAAATCCATCACGAGGCTACTCATGAAGGACAAATTTAATGAGATGTGGGGAGGCATAAATGAAGTGGATACCTTGGGAAAAAGAAGGCCTTCACTAAAAATTTGGCCTTCTAATATGCATATGTTTGTCCTTGAAAAATGCCACCCAAACCCTAAGTCCCAGGGTTCATTGTATTCCAACAAAATCACAAAATGCATAAATATTCCCAAGATCGACTGGGGCAAAGAGAAACCATGAAAACTTACAATTTCAACTTGATATTCCATAGCAAGTGGTATCCCTGTCAAAGATAAAGAAACATTATATAATGACACCTTTTTGCTAGATGAAATAAGCTCTATGTCTCGAGGATCAAAGATACATGTAAGGTTAGACCTAACACCCCTAACTAAACCAAGCACCCTCCCTCCATGAAACTTGTTGCCTGGAGGAGGAAAATGGGTGCATATGGCCTAATAATCCAATATGTCCTACTCATAGTCTAGAAGTTCCTTACCCCCTATTGAAGGGTGAAACATCACTGTTAGGTCGGAAAAATAGAACCCAATAAACCAACCACCTATAATACACATTTAAACTCTACTATAATAGTAAATTTTAGATCATGTGGACTATTATAGGGTTCAACAAAACAAATACTTTAGTCACTAAAAATAGGATAAATAAAAAGCACAAGGAAAAATCACAAGAAAACTACTGATTTAATTCTAATCAAAATACCCTAAACTTACCTAAACTTTCCAGAAACATCGACTTCACTATCATTCAACCTTTATGCAATTCTTGGAATCTTTCCAATCTCCTCTTGTCCACCTATGTTGTCACACCTTTAATAATACAAATGCTTTTATATGAAAAGATAAATTTTATTAATAATAACAATAATTAAGATAATAATATTAAATATTTTAAAATGATAAGATAATATTTATTTATGTTATTTTTTTTTTAATTAAAATGAATTTAAAATTAATATATAAAATATAGTATTATTCTTTTCAAAATATTAAGAGGTATATTTGCTCAAAACATTGAGATATTGGTTTTCGCAATTAAGTGTTGCGATATCTTAGAATTAAAATAAACATTATATTATACACAATAACATAGGGGTGTTTTTAAGAATGTGAATTTGTTTATGAGTGTTTATCTGCAAAATCTGGGAACCCTAGAACAACCACTTTAGAGGAAAACTCAGCGTTAGTGAAGTAAGGAAAAGGAACGCTGGTTTCAAAATTGTCATATTTTAAAACTAAGATAAACATTAGAGTGTACATAGGAATGCATGAGTGTTCTTGAGAATGTGTATTTGTTCTTCAATGTCCTTTTAGGAGAACTTTAGAACCACCACCTTGAAGGCCAACATGGTGGTAGAAAATCAAGGCAAAGGAACACACATTTCTATTTATGCCTATTTTTAATTGGTTGTGGCACCATTTTCCCTACAACCATTTCATATGGCATCACATGTTTTTAATAAGAATTGAGAAAGTGAGGAGAGATTTTGAGGGGATATTAAATACATTTTGGCCTCATATTTAGTGCATTCGAGATAAGAATTTCAATGGAAATTCATTTCCTTATGTTTAAATTTAAAAAAAAAAAAACAAAACAAAACAAAAATCAATCTAACTAGTGAAGCCACCTATTTCGTTTCGTGGGAGAAAATGAAATATTTTCCTCAATCGCTTTCTCCTTTTTCTTTTCCATTTCGTCAATTTGGTGGAGATATTATATATTTAGAGATTGTGGTCAATGCTCATGGAAAAAATGGTTTAATTAAGTTTTTAGTTTATGATATTCCATTATTTAATTACTTTTTAATTCTCTCCATATTGTCTCTTTGGAGCGTAAAGGGTTGAGTTATAATGAGGGGCTTGAGGCTCAAATTTTAGTGGAGAAGGCCTTACAATTAAAAAACCAATACTTAATTTGATGCTAAGTTCCTTAACATTGATATCATATATTTGACATGCTAAAGTATCTAATTTTTCAATGGTGATTTTATATTTGACTTGAGTATATATAAATAGTGATCACTTTGGAATTTGAATATAGCAAAAATACCATTATTAAGATGACACTAGACAGTTCCTTTAGGACCAGGGCTGATAACTTTACAAGAGAGTGTGATAGGATTTCTATATAATTTCAATATTTGACAATGAGGTCAGGGAACTCAACTATTGAAAACTCCTTGCCATCATCTTCATATCATCTTATCCTCAAGTTTCTAAAAGATGGATAAAATGACACATGTCACCTTGACATATGATAATTGGTGAAAGCAATTTTCATGTTGATTACATGAAAAACACTACAAGAACTCCCTCCAATCTATTTTTTACTAGCTAGCACAACAAGTTCCCAAGGTTTCAAAATTTCATAGGAAAGAAAATACATATTTATATTAATGGGGGTTAGGTAAAGAGAATAACTAAAAATTTAGTCTATTTTAGCATTTATTCACATAATGGATACTGAATCATATATTTTCACCATTTATTCACATAATACAAACTAAAATATATATTATATCATTACAAAAGATTCCATTCCTTATTGGTTGCTAAATAATGGATAGTATATTTCATGGTTGCGTACTTCTCTAACTTGTAATTCCTAGTAGTGATGATGGTTGTTGGCATTCATTTTTACTCGTCATGATTGAATCGACTCTCGTTATAGTTTTTCTATGGTAAGTTCTCTGCCATTTTTCTTTTATTTTCCCTGTTCTAATAATGCATTCATTTATAAACCATAGCTAACTATTTGAGGGGCTGTGTTCTGTAAGCATTGAGGCTACGACGACCTCTCTAGCCTACATCTATAAGTAGGGTTTTGCAAAAATTTTCCAAACCCTTGTTGTTTCCAAGTTCTATGAACCTCCATATTAACTTATGGGTAGGGCTTTTCATGGGGTTCGACATTGTATACAATTTTTGTGGCTAGCAATTGTATTTACTCAATGGCCATAGTTTTTTCTGGCCTTGTATCTTTTAATGAAAAATTGTTTAAAGTTTATTAATTTGAATTATGGTTGGTGGAAGAGAGAAAAATTTACTATTGGCACTGTAACTAATCGATATCCCTATAACTATAATTCCTTTTGTATTGTTTAAAGCCCTACATGGATTTAGTATATTGTGTGTGTTTTATTAGTCTTGGAACTCTTCTTTATGTAATGGGTTTTGTTCTTTAATTATCACGCTGCTTCACTTTAGGGTTTAAACCCCATTGCAACTTCTTCTTTATGTATTATATTTATATATGTCTAGCATTCTAGAAAATTTTATTTTATTTAGTTGGAACTTTATAGCCCCCCTACCCAATTCATGAATGTCTAGACTAGCCTATTTTTACTCTAATAATTTGTGCATATTACTTATTTAACTTGTATTGGATATAGTAAAAATGTAGTATTATTAAGGATAACGCTTGTGTTAGCCAATTGCATATAATATGTTCATATAGAGTTTACACGGTTTCTCATGGGGTTGGGCACTGTGTACAATTTTTATGGCTACGAATTGTAATTACTCAATGGCCATAGTTTTTTGTGGCCTTGTCTCTTTTGATGAAGAATATTTTAGAGTTTATTAATTTGAATTATGGCCGGTGGCCAAGAGAAATTTTACTATTAGCACTATAACTGCTCTATATTCCTGTAATTGCAATTCCTTTGTATTGTTTCAATCCTTTCATGGCTTCAATATATTGTGTGTTTTTTATTGGTCTTGTGACTCTTCTTTATGTAATGGGTTTTGTTCTTTAATTATTATGCTACTGCAGTTTAGGGTTTAAACCCCATCACAACTTCTTATTTCTGTATTATATTTACATATGTCCAATTTTCTATAAAATTTAATTTTCTTTAGTTGGAACCTTACGACCCCCTACCCAATTATGAAATGTATAGAGTAGCTTATTTTTACTGTAATGATTTGTGGATATTACTTATTTAACTTGTGTTGGATATCATAACAATGTAGTATTATTAAGGATATATAAATTTTACAAGGTTCAAATTAGGATGTGTCATTAGTATCTTTCTATAACTCTTTTTTTTTTAACAATTCTAGAATTTCTCGGTGTGTCCTAACCCCAATACCTGCCTTAATTATTCTGTTATACCTTTTTGAATTCAGGATTGTTCTCTAAGGATACTAGTTATCCAACTTAGATTGGAGATTAACCTAGATTTCAAGTTCTGAAAATCATCTTAATAGACTTTACAACTAAAAAACATTCAACATAATTTCTTCTTTTCTTGAAACGAATTCATCAATAAATGAGCCTCTACCCATAAAATAAATGAAAAAACAAATGATGCGTGACCAAGATCATACTTATCTTTTGTGACAAAATTGCTAGGAAAGGAGTTCTCCACCCAACCACTTAGTGCGGTATCTCAATACCAGAACCCCCCCAAGCTAATTTTCACTTCCAAAGTAGTTATCTAAACAATGACCATAACAGGTCTGTTCCATGACTCTTCCGACCTATACCTGCTCTTAGTCTAGAAATCAACTGAGCTCGAGGCTACAGTGTGGGATTCCAGTAGCCAACAAACTCAAGAATCCCTTACATGGAAATGTTTCGACTCCCTCAACAACGTCATGTTTGAGGCTCAAAAGCTTACAGAGCTTACAACTTTATTCTCCTCGTACCTCCTCCAACACTGTACCAAGAACACAAGGTTACTATCTTAGGTTTTTCTTCCCTCCTGGCTCCCTTTTCCCAATTGAGACTATTTATCTCTAGGGATAGAAATAATTGTCTAAATGTGTCCAAGTGGTTGACGATAGTTAATATTATTTCATAAAAATAAAATAAATACTTATGTTCATTTATCATCTATACGAGGGATTTCATATGGCTCATAATTACCAAGTTCTTTTCGGTTAAGTAATTAAATATTTACATAAATTTTTATTCACATTACTTTTTTTTTATATACATTTATATATAATTATAGATAGATAATTTGATGATTGATGATGATGTTGGTCTCAGTGGACGTTAACCACCACCACTCACATCTCACCATAAATATTAGTTTGGACTTAAAATATTATCAATTGCTATATAAATGACTTTGTAAATAATATTATATATTACTAATATAAATTTTATTCAACTTAACTATGCATTTTTTAAATATAATTAAATTTATAACATTTCATAAAATTCAGACTCTTCCCTAATTTAATATTATTATTAAAAAAATATAATTTTAGATAAATATTCAAACCATAATATTTTAAAAAAAATAAAAAAAATAAATTTATTATTTAAAATTACTATAATTTTTCATCTTTATTTTATATATAATTTTATTTCCATTTTATATGAATTTTCATCATTAACAAAACTAAATTATAATTATCTGGTTACATTGTTATAAAAAATAAAATGAAAAAAATCAATAAATGTTTAGCTTCAACCTAATAAGATAACATGTATCAAATTCCATCTATTTTCCTTTTCCAGCGGTGGTTGGGCCACGTTACTCATTCTCCCATTTTCCTTCTACTCAATCTTGAATCAATTGCCAACTAAAAATCATTTCAATGGACAGCTAAATAGTTTTTGGAAAATTTAATAAAAACATTAAAAAAATCAAGTCAAAATAAATTAATCAAATTTTGTTATTTTAAAACTTAAAATAATAATTAGAATTTCTTATTTTAAAAAGGATCAAAAATTAATTTGATATTTTATTAATTATAGTTTTAAAATTAAAATTTTATTTAACGATTTCAAATATAAATGAAAAAAAATTGTCATAAACTCATATTTATTAATATCGCAATGAAATTTGATCACAAAACATTAAGTTGTATTATAAGGATGGACTTATGCTCGTCAAGGTTTTTTGTATTAATATTTTTTGTAGTTGTATTTAGTGTGATTTTTTGGATTTTGATGTGGTAATTAGGTATAGCAATTTGAAGCGAAATTTTGATTTGTGTTATTTAAATTTATTTTTGATTTTATATATAGATTTAGCACCCTGAAAAAACCGTAGGGCACTTGGATTGTGTATGAGTTACCCATCAAACCTATGATTTCAATAAATTTTTCCAGATTTTAGAGAAATTCGGAACTTATCTCGATTTCACATTGCTTGGGGTTGTGCACATGGCTAGTGAGTCCCTCTCTATCTCTGTTGACATCCATTTACATAAACACATAAATCCATCTCGCTGCGGAAGTCTAGAAACTGGTGAAAATTTGCAAATAGAACCCCCTACCACCTTGTGTCTTTTCATTGTACTTCACTTTAGAGCCTGTATCTGTACCTTCTCCTTCACTCGACCTTCTCCCTTGCAATTAAAGCCTTCTAAACGCAATACCTATCATTTGAAATTTGAATATTGAAAATCCTATGTGTCTTTGATTTGAAATTTGAATTTTGAACCCCTGCGTGCCACATGAATACCTAGTACGTTGGCTTTTGATGTCATTTATGTGCTTTCTTGATATGAATCTTTAGATCTTTAGGTCGATTTCTAGGGGTACTATCCATCTTTACTAGAGGAGGTTCTGATCCCTGCCTGTGTTAGATTTAAATAGTCTATAATGTGACTTTTTGGTGATGGATGAGAATTTGCAATGGATGATGCTCATACATAACATGGCAAGTATCTTGATTTCCTATTAGCTACTTTTTCCCTGCTATGCTAGTTTGCATGTCCCGAAGGTCTGACAACGAGTTGCTGCCATTGTTATGCCAGGACGACTCAATTAACTCACGTGTGTAAATAAACTTTTACTTGAAAGTCAAAATTCAAAATTTGAGCATGCTACATGAAAGCCCATGCCCCGGGGTGAATGAGTGAATACCTGTGGGGTGAAGAGGATTTTAATGGGGATGTCGACCGATTCTCTAGCAGAAGGTGGCTTCACAAAGAATTTGTGCCTTCCCTGCTTCTACAACAATTGGACCAATATCACCAACCTTTACTTCAATATTGTGACTCACAAAAGTACTTATTACTATTCATTATGCATTTTGGTGGATTTCAAACTTGCTCCGTAGTATCGTCTCATATAAAGAAAGAAATTATTTTAACATCCACCAGGCTAAACATAGCCTAAGGGACAGATTGCTTCTTCATCTGCTTGATGTATATAGCCCCTTTTCTGTGAAGTTTCATAATAAATGCTCCCAGTGTCTCGACAAACCCCTCGGTAAATAGATTATCCCAAGAGCTAGCTGCCAGCATATCTGCATAACTTTCCCTGTTGTTTTTGAAGGCCTCACATTCTAAAATGAAATATTTTTCTGTTTCCACTTTTCCCGAAAAACAAAAAATGCATACCCTTTCCTCCCACACTTCTTTTGGCCTTTTCCAGCACCCTGTTTCACAATGGATTTAATGAGAATTAGTCCTTAACTAAGCAATAAGAATTTTGGCTCTCCAAGAGATATTGGCCTATATGTATGCTCTTGGTTGATGATTATGAGTGGGATTAAACACTTCAATATAGTAATTTTTATTTCTTCCTAGCTCCTTATCCCAGGTACGTTTGTGGAACTTTTCCATAACAAAAGCTTTTACTTTTTTGTTGTTTATGAGACACGCATTCAAGCAAATACCACATTTACTAAACCATTTGTTATTTTACTGCATCCCCTTTTTTTTTCTTGCACAATCTATCATTAAAGACAACCTTAGGAAAATATTATACTTACTAGATATCCTACGAGAGAGATTCTTGTAACTATGAACATATGTCTTCAAGATGGAATATTGACCAGGAGTTGGTGATTTCCACCGTTGAACTACAAAAGAGTGTTCGATGTATCTAGAGATCATGGGGCATCTTGTTGGTGGCTCCTATGATGTGCATTTATTGTCATTTTAATTGTCTTCTTAGCATGCATCTTGTTCCCCTAGTCGCATCTACTTTTCCCATGCCAATTTGTTTAGTTTTGTGGATTCAATGTGATTTCCACTTTTCCCATGCCAATTTGTTTAGTTTGTGGATTCAATGTGATTTCCAGTTTGTCTATTTTACGGAGATAATGTATACCTCTAGTAATTTTTCATTCCAATCGCTATTAGATTCTACTTCTTAAATACCTGTGTGGCTAGTAACATATGCATGTCTAGAAATTTTAATCGCTTTCTCATTAATATGTGCATGTATTGCGATTTTAGTCACTTTCTCAGCATGCCTCTTCTTTGCTTAGACCTGTTTTTTCGAATGAGAATGAACATTATCTTATGTTCTGGCTTTATGTATGTTTCATGCTTTTCTTAATTACAAAGAAATAGTGGTCTCTCATGTTCGTGTGCAGGTGGAATGGGGCCTATTCTAGGATTTACTTTTCTTAAATATGGACGTTGGATGTATTTTTAAATCATAATGAAAATTATATTCTCGAATATGTAGAGTTTATGTAACTTTTATGTGTTTTCGAATTATAATGAAAATTGTATTCCATATATTTAGAGATTTTTAGGGATTTACTGCTTTAATAAATATTGGATTTTTTTTTAATATTTATATAATAATTAAAAACAATAATGGTGACGTAGAAGAGCATGACTGGGAGTATTAAGCTCTGCAACTTGATCTAGGTTTGGCGCTAGGGTTTTGGATTTGGGCACCATGGCGGGTCACACAGGGGGGAGTGCTTCTCCCTCCTACAGTCAAGTAGTTACAGATAGAAGCAAGGGCACGAGAAAGCAGAGTTTCAAGAAACTTTTGGAGAAGGCAACAGAGGCAATAAACATGGAAACATTGGGAAGAAGCGAACCTCATGAACAGGAAGGGAAGCAGCAGGAGGCTAGTAAGGAGAAGGAAAAAGGGGGTAGCAGTCAAAAACCTACTTCCATAAAGACAAATGGGGTCTGCAAACCCAAGTCGAACATCATATCTCAGGTCATCTTAAGTGACCCAATGCTACAAGTGCATAGGGATCATATGACGGAATATGTAGTGATATGCAAATTCATGGGGTTCTAGCCGAGGGAGAGGGCGCTGCATGTATGGATAAGGAGCCATTGGAATCGAAAGGGGAGATATACTTTCATTTGGGATCTAAGGGCTTCTTCACAGTAGTATTCAAAATCCTAGAGGATAAAGACAGAGTTTTTGGAGGAGGACCATATTTCTATGTTGCGGCCATGGATGATGAAATTTGTCCCAGAACACGAGACATTCACATCGGTATCGATATGGATAAGACTATACTCCCTTCCTCTGGATTATTGGCTACCATAATCTTTGAAAACAATAGGCAACAAACTAGGGCATTTTCTAAAAATCTCAGATGTGACTCTGAAAGGAAAATATACCTCCTTCGCATGGATATGTGTGGAAATGGATTTATCTAGAGTACTCCTAGACACAATAATTTTAGAAGTATATGATGAAGAATGGGTACAGGAGGTGGACTATGAGAATATCCCATTTAGATGCCGTAAATGCCATGAGCATGGGCATCTATATATAGACTACCCAATAAACAATATGGAGAGAAAGGTGAATACCACTGTGGATAATGATCCTAGGGGTTTTACCAACATTAGGAGCAAAGGGAAAGGTGGAAGGTGACCATAAAAGAAAACCAATGAGGAAAGACAACCAAGCCACAATAGTTTTAAGATCCTAGAAGAAGAAGAAGGAAACAAAGAAACAAACCAGGAAATGGAGAACATTATCACTGAGAAGGAAAGGGATGACAACATGGAAGATATCATAGATAACAACCAACAAAAGGAGGATCTGCCAATAAGTATGGAGATAAATAGGGACCATGAGATGACTCCAAGTGAGGCGGGAACGGAGGACCATGAATTGCAGGAGATTCTAGATAGGGAAAATCTAGATCTAGAGAAATTTCTGGAACAAGGGACAACTAAAGGAGTGAACTCCCTACCAAAAGAGGAATATGATCAGGTTTAACAGCTCTTCCTATGGAGATCACAATTGAAGGCATCTGGAGTCAAAAGAAATCATGAAAGCCAGGAGCATAAAGGGGGCAAGATGATGGAGGATATAGAGGCACAATCTAGAAAGAACACAAGTAGGAAAAGAGGAAGAAAAAGACAAAGTAAGTTGCTAAGAGAATGTGGGAGAATATTGATTAACTTAGGTGAGATGAAAGATCTCACCAGTTATTCCTTTATGAACCTTTCTTAATGAAGCTCACAACCTGGAATATTAGAGGCATAGGAAATAGAAGGAAGCAAATAAATCTCAGTAATAAAATAAAAGAAGAGAAACCAGATATGATTTTTATCGAAGAGAAAAAATGTTCAATGGATAATATTAGAGAAATTCATAATAAATGGCTAATCAAGTATGAGTATCTAGAGGTTAAAGAAAAAAACTCAACGGGGGGATTCTCACATTGTGGGATCCTAAAAAATTTGGAATCCTGGATGCTGAGGCATCTAGGAACTATCTTTCTTTGGTATGTCAACTTTTAAGTGATAAGGAGATATACATGATCACAAATGTCTATGGACCTCAAAAGCAAGAAGACAAACTCAAGCTTCTCACCTCCCTTGAGGAACTAAGAGCAAGACACCCTAGTATTCCTTGGATAGTTGCAGGAGATTTCAATATGATAAGATCTCTTACAGAGAAAAAAGGAGGTATTAGACATCTAGGCAGAGACTTCATGGCTTTCCAAAACTTCATAATGAACACGGGGTTAGTGGACACTGAAACAATAAATGGGACATTCAACTAGAACAACAAGAGGGGAGGGGCTTCACAAGTTGCCTCTATTCTATATAGATTTATTATTTCAAAGGACCTCTTTCTCTCAGGCCCTACCATGACAGCTTCTATTCTTCCCTTTGGAGGTTTGAACCATTAGCCTATACAATTGGAAGCCACTTTTATGGGTACACCAAGAAACAAACCTTTCAGGTTTGAAAATGCATAGCTCTCTCACCCTGAATTCACCAGTAATATTGACAAATGGTGGAGAAAGGATATGAACATTCAAGGCACTAGAATGTTCCTGCTCCAACAGAAACTTAAACATATCAAATTTGGGCTTAAATATTGGAACAAAAAGTAATTTGGTAATATCCTCAAAGCCGAAAGATAAGTTGAGCAAAAAATCTAAGAAATCAATCAGATCAGCATCAAATAGGGCTTTACCGAGGAGCAGAAAAAGCTAGTTGATTCTTTACAGAATGGGAAGATAGATGCTTGCAAGAGGAGATTTTCTAGAGATAGAAATCCAGGATACAATGGATTAGAGAGGGAGAAAAAACACAAAGTGTTTTCATAAATCCACCATGGATCACAGGGCACATAACATAATCACAAAGCTCAAAGATTCTCAAGGGAGAGAACTAGTCTCTCGCAAAGATATGGAAGTTGTCCTGGTACAACATTTCCTAATTATAATAGAGAAGCCTCTGGAGGATAGATCCACATTCATCGACCATTTCACTTAGTATATCCCTTAGCTGGTCACTAGAGAGGACAACCACAATCTTAATAGGCCAGTGTCGGAAGAGGAGGTTAGTGAAGTGATCAATGAAATGCAAAATGGAAAAGCTTCAGGCCTAGATGGTTTCAATGTAGAATTTTTCAAAGCTTGCTTGAAAACATACAAACAAGATATCCTTGAGGTGGTGGAAGACTCAAGAAGATTCAAAAAGGTTTTGAAGGCTTTGAATGCTTCCTTCATATCTTTGATCCCAAAACAAGAAAAATCCATAACTCCATATGGTTTTAGACCCATAGCTTTATGCAATGTGGTGTATAGAATTATTTCTAAGGTGATTGCCAATAGACTCAAGCCCCTCTTACCAGCTCTCATCTCAAAGGAGCAAATGGGATATGTGGAAGGAAGAAAAATCCTCAACAACATCATCCAAGTGCATGAGGTGGTACACTCTGTCAAAGGAAACAAGCAAGCCGGTATGATCATTCAGCTGGACCTAGTGAAAGCCTATGACAAGCTAAGTTGTTATTATATAAGGGCAGTTCTAGGAGCCTATGGCTTTGATGAAAATTGGATAAGTTGGGTTATGGAACTAGTTACCACAACTATTTTTTCCATCCTTCTTAATGGTGCTCCTTCAAGAATATTCGCACCCTCCAAAGGTCTTAGACAAGGGGATCCGCTCTCACCCTTCCTCTTTGTTCTTATGATGGAAGGGCTAGGAAGAGCGATTAAAATGGAAAATGTCGAAGGAAGAATCCAGGGTATCAAACTCACCTTGGGTAGTGTGGAAAACACTCATCAACAATTTGTGGATGACACAATGTTGCAGGGCATACCCACAGTTAAGGAAGCCAGAATGATCAAATAGATTTTGAATGAATTCTCTATGGTAGCTGGCATAGAGGTAAGCCTCAACAAATCAAAAGTTTTTTTCTTTAATACTGACATTGCTATTCAAAGAAACATCACTAGAATTCTTGGGTTTCAAAGGGACCAGCTACCTTCCAAGTATCTAGGCATACCTCTCATAGATAAACCTCTAAGTAAGGAAGTGTGTGAGCCAATAATAAATAAACTTTAGGACAAGATTAGAAAATGGACATGCAGGTCTTTAAATTTGGAGGGGTGCGTTGTGCTCACACAGGCTATCCTGCAGGCAATTCCCATGTTCATTCTCTCAGTTCTTCCTACTCCTAAAGGAATTAAGCAACCAATTATGAGCATACAAAGGGATTTTCTATGGGGCATAGGAGAAGAGAAAAAGAAGTGGGCTTTCGTAGCCAGGGACAAGATCTGAAAACCTAAGAGCCATGGTGGATTGGGTCTTCATGATCTTGAAATCCTTAAAAGAATTTCAGGAGCCAAACTCTGGTGGAGGTGGATTAAGGAATCGGCAACTCCTTGGGCTAAGCTTTGGAAACAAAAATATGACAAGAATTGGCAAGAGAAAGATCACATTAGAATGTCAGGGCATATTAAGGGCTTCCACATTTGGGAACTTTCCTGGGAAAATAAAGGCATTGTTCAACAACATAGCTTCTAGGATATTCAAGCTGGGAACCTAGCATGATTTTGGGAGGATAATTGGCAAAAAGAACCAAACTTGTACAAGGAGGAATTAGCATCTCTCAAAAATGACACAAACAACAAAGGTCTACTTATGGTAAATGACTTATGGGACCAGGTACAGAACAATCGAAAATGGAGGATTTGGAAGGATCTAGGCCATGGTGAGGAGATTTCTCTGAAGGCCCAGGCAGATTCTCTTGGTCAGGATCTAGAGCATAGGAGGATTTTGGTATCCTCCTTGCCTGATAAACTAAGACGGGGAAAGAATACAGAAGGAAACTTTAACCTCAAAGAAGCTAAATAGGTAGTAACAGGATTTAACCACCTAAACCTTGATCAAGTTTGGAAGAATCTTTGGCAAAGCCCCCACTTGATGAAAATAAAGTTATTTATTTGGCTATTTCATCAAAGGAAAATTTTAACTTGGGAGAACCTCCTGAAAAAAGGCTTCATTGGACCTTCCAAATGTTACCTTTGTGGCTCACAAGAGGAGATGATGGATCACCTTCTCAACCTCTGCCCTTTCACCTCTACCATGTCGGATTGGGTGGCCTCAATATTTAGGCACACTGATAGGGATAGGCTCAACATCTCCAACACTTTGAAGAATTGGAGGACAAACTTCTCAGGGAATGAAATCATTAATAAATCCTGCACTTTGGTTCCAAGATTTGTCATTTAGGATTTTTGGAAAGAATGCAATAATCAGATCTTCAAGAACAAAGCAAGCAAGCCCCAACATATAATTGACCAAATTTTAAGGCATCTCAAAGACACAGTCAGCAGCTTGTTAAGGAAACTTTTTAAGCACCCTCCCCTACCCCAAAATGCATGTATTCTACTGAATATTGGCCTCCAGTCTATAGGCCCACATGGCATAATCAAAGGTGTGAGCCAAACAAATGCAGATATAAATATTTGGAAGCCTCCTCCACATGTCTTCTTAAAGGTCAACATAGATGAAGCTTCTAAGGGCAATCCAGGGTTAGCTGGTTTTGGGGGTGTTATAAGAGATGAACAAGGAAAAATAAAGGAGATCTTTCATAGCCACTAATAACATGGAAGAACTCATGGCCTTAGAGAAATGCTTGGAAATCTTGGTGGATTCAAATTCTCACAATGTCATCATTGAAGCAGATTCATAATTGATTGTTAAAGTGGCCAAGAAAATATGCAATGGTACTTCACTAGATAAAGTGCTGAAACACTGGCGGCTAATGCAGGTCTTTCATCATATCTACACTCACTTGCAAACCCTAAGAACTGTAAGCTTTGTCCATGTGAAAAGAAAAGCTAACATGTTAGTTGATCATTTGGAAAATGAAGGAGTGATTAATAAGGAAAGGGACACTCAGCGTGTTTAGGAGATGTTACCACTAGGAAAACTGTTAGAGGATTGTCTTTGTCAGGTTGCCAAAGATAGGGATCCATGGATTGAAATGATGGATCGAGGAGGCTCAGGAGACAGACAGGAGGATAGGGAAGCCTAAACTATTTGCCTGTTGTGTAGTAATAGTTCACAATTTGTATTGACATGAGGACCGATTCTAGAAATTTTGTAGGTTTGATCGACCATCGATCATTGTAAGGATTGATGGAAATCCTTTGTTTAACAAAATTTTGTTTTATATGAGTGTTTGTGTGTTAAATGAAGTTGGGTAGAGAAAATGGAGTTTAAGAGTAAATCCATTGTCTAACAGAAGATTAGTGGCATAGGAAGAGAGAAACGAGAAACATTTGATGGGATAGATCGACGGCATTTGCATAGAAAAGCGTGAAAGATAATTCACAAGGGAAGTGGTTTCTCGAACCACAAGTGGTATTTCAGGTGAGATCTAAGTGGTAAATCGTTTTTCATGGAAGGCCTCTGCTTCCACTCATCAAGCAACATGTAGTAGCGAGGAGGAGAGAGGAAATTACTTTTTTGGGTAGTTAATCCTTGTGCTACTTGTCCACCCAAAATCATCGTGGACCATTAGATCCACGAAGTGTAGATCAACGATGGAGGCTACGTCGCACAAGTTGGATAATCGATAATTGGGGGAAGGAGAAGGAGTTGGCTTGTGATTCACCGATTTGCATAGGCGATAAGCCGATAGTCACTGGATCGATGAAATAGATGGATGGCAGGGATCAGGTCAATCAGAGATCAATGTTCGAAGAGTGCAGTGGAAAGGCATTGGACTGGAAGTGCAGACCTGACGATATTTATGGTTACGGGTGTAATTTGTTTGAAGTCTAACCTTAAGCGCTGCGGTTTGGGTTTCTACGTTTTTCCTGTGTATTCCATTTACTCCGATAGAGTCAATGTTTCCATGTTTTAAGGGCTTAAAGCCATTTACACTTCAAATAGGTTTTGTGGACCGTTACCCATGGACCTTTGGATCGAGTTTTGGTAAACGCAAGGGTTTTGGTTTACCCTGTAAAATATGTAATGTACTAGTTTGGTTAATAGAAGGCTCCATTATTACTTGACCAAAAAGAAAATAATAATGGAAAGTTATAATCACATGTTTTTGTTGTCCAATAAAATATTTTAACTAATATGTTTTCTTTAATAAAAATAATATTAATAAATTTAGTTTTTAAAATATTAAAAAATTATATCTTAAATTTTTTTGGAGTAGTTAAAAAAATAATTTTAAAAGAAATTCTACTAAAATGTGTACAAATTAATTAGAAAAATAAAAATAAACTGACTTAGTCTAAAGAAGTGATGATTTCTGTAGGGAAGTAGGAATCAAGAAAGAGCTTGTAGTTTCCTATAATTTGAAAGAAACAAAGTGGAGTAGTTTCCTCTAATTTGCAACAAAGTGGAGTGACAAAGAAGAATAGGAGCATATTTGGAGCAGCCAAGGGAATGATCCATGATCAGGATCTGCCTATGTTCTTGTAAGAGGAGGTTTGCAACACAAAAATTTACCTATATAACATGATTCCTCATAAGGAAGTGGAGGACAATATTCTTGAGGAGGCTTTACAGGAGTGAAATCAAAGGTGTAAACTTTCATATATTTACAAGTCCAATGTATTTTCATATTCCTTTTGAGAAGAGGACTAAACTAGAGCCCTCATTTAAGAGAGGGATTTTTGATGGATATAGTGAGATCTCAAAGGACAACAAGGTCTACATTCTGGGGCAAAGGAGGATAATAGTTAGATGAAACGTCAAATTTTAAGAGGGTAGGACCTTTAGAAGGGCATATGAGACATCCCTAGCAGTGAAAAAGGATTGGGAGTGTGAGGCTTCAAAGATTGGGGAGGAACCAACAACATCAACAAAATGGACACAATATTCTAATCAAGAGGAGGAGCAATATGTTCCTTCGAGCTCTGTTTTGAGGAGTCTAATATGGGATAACTAGACATTGAGAGATGTTGAGGACCATTTAGATTCTCCTAGCAACACTTTCAGGGAGAGCAGATGACCACCCATATTTTCCAATTATATGGCCTTGGTGAGCAACATAAGTGAGTTTGAGCCTTTTACCTTTAAAGAGGCAACATGCCCATGCATTTTGAGGAATGGAACGGTGGAAGAGTATAGTCCTATCAAGAGGAACTATGTGTGGGAGATAGTATCAATGCTTAAGGGGAAGTCCTTGGTCACTTCTCAATAGATCTACAAGGTTAAGTACACAATGAATGGTAGTATTGAGAAGTAAAAAGCGAGCTTTGTGGCAATAGGATTATGCCAGAAGGAGGGAGTGGATTATAAGGAAATACTTATATCCATTTCTAAATATGCATCTTTCAATGTAACTATATTTATTTTCTCAAAGATGGGGTGCAGGATTCATTAGATGGATGTGGATATTTCCCTACTTAATGGTTAAATTGTGGAAGAGGTGTATATTGAGAAACCTCAAGGATTTGAGGTGCATGGGAGGGAGTCCCATTTATGAAGACTAAAGAAGGACTTAAACAAACTTAAGAAGAAACCTTGTGCATGTTACTCTAGGATTGAGGGGTACCTATTGGGATTTTTCTTCACAAAAAATGACGTAGAACCAAACTCATATTATGTACTTGTTGAGGGTGATCTACTTTTTTTGGTCCTCTATGTTGATTATCTTTTCTTAATGGGATTAGAGAGGCTCATTGGGATGTGCAAGGAGGACATTTCTTTAGAGTTTGAGATGAAGGACATTGGTTTGATACATAACTTCTTGGGATTGCAGGTATGACAACAACTATGAGAGATTTTCCTTGGGTTGGGAAAGTATGCAGTTGAGATTATGAGGAGATTCAAGATGGAATATTTCAAGTTCATTTTTACACCTACGACCACCAACTTAAAGAAATTGAGTGCTTCTGAGGGTGGGTTGGCATTTCTTCTTCCCACCTTGTACAAATAGTTGATCGGGTCCTTGATATATTTGGTCAACAATAGGCCATATATTTTTTGTGTTGAGAACACACTTAGCCAATTCATGGTGGATTGAAGAGGGTTCCTTGTGTGGCAACAATGCATGTGCTCAGCTATCTCCATGGTACAAGGGACTATGGACTAAGATATGTTAGAGTTGGTGGAGTGGAGTTGTAGTGCTACAAATATTGATACTGGGAAAGTAATGCAACAAACAAGAAAAATACTTCAAGTTGTTTTAGCTTGGGATTAGCTATGATCTCATGCTACGATAGAAAGAAGCACCCAGTGGAACTTAGCTGAGTAGAGGTTGAGTACATGGCAGTGAATTTGGTGAGTTGTAAGGCCTTACAACTTCACAAGATGCTAACGCATTTGTTTGATCTTGAGATGGGACCCATTATGATTCGTGACAATTAGAGTTTCATTAAGTTCTATGAGAATCTAGTTTTTCATGATAGGTACAAGTAAATAGATATTAGATACCACTTCATTAGAGAGAAGGTCAAAATTTGTGTTATGAGGATTTAGTTCATCTCCATAGAGGAGAAGGTAGTAGATGTTCTCACCAAACCTTTAGGAAAGGGGAAGTTTTTGTTTTATAGGGACAAGTTGGGGGTGGTGGAGAATGTTTAACAATGGTTGTCGTTGATTTCAATCCAAGCCATAGCCAAAACACGCCTCACTTTTGATGACCAAAATGAAAAGGAAGATCAAAGTATTTGGGATCAGGATCATAATCTTTGATTATCCTCATCATGTCAATTTTGAGAGTATGTGGTAGGTCTACTAATTCCTCATGATTGGCAAGTTACACCTTTATAAGGATTGGAGCCCCTTTCTTGGCTAAGAAGACCCAAAAGGATATGATACAAGTCATTCTTGTTCATTCAAAAAAATTAAATTAAACTAGGTTGTGTTAGGCCCCTATACTACTAGTGTAACCCCTTATTGTTATTAGTACAACCCACCTATTATATTGATGTACCCATGCAGTGCCGATATTGTTACTATTGTGCCCCATAGAAGCCCACTATTATTATTATTGTGCCCTTACATTATTATTGTTATGTCGGCTCTGATTATGTTATGACCCCTTAGAC
>APFE030930390.1:0-23036 GCA_000404065.3 Pinus taeda
ATAAAACTTTTAATGAATATAATATTTTATGAATCATTCATTATCTCACACTTTTATTAATATAAAATTATAAAACACGTTTATGTTGTTTTTAAAATTTTATAAGTAAATATCAAAAAATTATATATTTTATTATTTCGTTCTACTTCTAGCATGTTTTATTGCTATGGGATTCAACAAACTTTTTATTTGTCTTTTAGTTACTATATATGCTACATATTGGCATTGTTGTCCAACAAATTTGTTATTTTGTTTGACTCTATGTATTGTATAATTGGCATTGGAATAGTATATGGTATGTATTGTATAATTGGCATTGGAAAAGTATAACTGGCATTGGAATAGTATATGGTATTGGTAATTTGACTAGATTGTAATGAGTTATGTGGAATTTTCACTTAAAATTGACTTATTATATTGGTAGTTCAAGTTGATTGTAAGGAATAAAGTAAAAACTTCCTCACTTGAAAACTCACTGGGTTTTGCTTTGAAGTGTATTTTTATACTCATTGTGGGAAATGATGCTATTTGTCCTTTTAGGTTGGAGGCATGTAATTTATTTAACATGTTGTAAGCCACTCATATGAGGTTGTTTAATCCCAACCATCTATCTTGCAATTGAGAAAAGGCTTCTTAGAATTCATAAACCTGCTCACATGGCAAACATGCCTCTAATGCTTATAATCATGGTTAAATCATAGCAAATCATGGTTAAATCATAGCAAAGTAATTTGTGTTTTTATGTTCGTCTTTTAATTAATAAATATGTCACTACATTCGAGAAATGGTACGAGATTCACTAAGCTATTTTCTATTTCCAGACCATGTAACATATAGATGTTATAAACTTGATTATAATAAAATGTTATTATAGTATTTGAAAACATGTTTAGTGTGATGTTTTATTTAAAAATAATAAAGTGTAAATTAATTGATTTATGTGAGATTTTATTTTAATTTTTATATTTAAATTTTTTTAAAAAAAAAAAATAGAAGTAAAAATTAATTATAAAAAATCATATTATTCCAAATAAAATTATAATACCCCGGATGCGGGTGCTGAGTGACGATATTAAAGTGATGGGACGGGTGTGCAGGGGAGGCCACCTGCCCGCCATGCGTAGAGGTGATCTGTACATTGGAGGAGAGGGACATTCCCGGCGGCATTGGTTAAGATACAAAGGACGGCAGCAGAGGAGCATTTACGCTCCGTCCAATTTCGACTGCGCAACAGGGCTCGGCTCCCATGAAGACCATAGTAATGGCGGGAGTGCTTCGAGGCAAGGGTAGCGGCAATATTAACGGTGGCAGCACAGGTGTTACCATGTTCATTCAGGTTTGGTTTGGGGTTCTTCTGCTGCCTCTGGTGCTGCTGAGTTTAAGCCCTGGTTTGAACTCTCAGCCTGTTTTCGATTCTCTCAGCTCTCTGCATCCCAATTCAGCTCTGCCCAGCTCTGTTATTATGGTTAGGCCTCGACAGCGAATGCTTAGTCGTCGAGGCTCCAACCGAGGAGGGTCCTCGCGCCCTTCAGTCGATGCGGAGACCTTTCCTCACTGCCACTGCCACTGCCATTGCCCTCATGCTGGAGGTGCAAACTTTCTTAGGCAGAGCCAACACCTGGAAGCCAGCTCTCCTGGATCCTCATCCTCGCCTTTTTTCGGTTCAGCAGTCTTCACCTTCAATAGCCCTTTGAATTGTCCTCGGATCAATGCCCATGTCTCGGTGCTATTCATTGATGAAGCCCAAGACAAGGGCGAAACCAGTGCACAACGAGAGATTACCTCACCAGTTAATACCTCGAAAGCTATGGAGACGCCCTCTGCAGATCCAGGGAAGGCAATGGAAAGACCACACATTCAGAAGGAGGACGTCCAGACGGAGCCTGTCACGATTGCTGTGAAGGAGGTCCAAGCTCAGGAAGCTGCTCTGTCTCAGGTCACGCTACTCGGAAGGGATTTTTCTTATTCCTTTTTGGCTTTGTCTTCATGTCAAAATGTTTGTGTTAGTGTGTCAATGTGGCATTGTGCCAACACTGCTGTTCAAGGCTGGTTTTTTAACATATGGATGGATACTCTGTGTCAAAATTTTTGAATTCCCCTGCATGGGATTGTTCTTCTGTTTGCTTTCGCCCCTGTGTGGGAATGACTAGTGGTCTGGTTCGTCCTCTTCTATTGCGGCAGATGCTGTTCCATGCTGCCATTTCTTCCAGGCAGCTGGATCTTCTAGACAGTTTGAATGTATTTGTACTTTGTTTTTGTATATAATAGAATAGTTTTACCGAGAAAAAAAAAATAAAATAAAATTATAATATAAATATAATAAATTAAAAATATATATAATAAATATAGTGAATTGAAAAAAAGAAATGATACAACAAATAAAAAGTAAAAAAACAAACACCAATAACCAATAAGAATAAGAAATAATTAATATGTTGATTGTGAATTTTTAATATATAAATGTGAACTTTATAATTGTTGTGGTGATATTTTTTCATTTTTATAATAGATCATAAAATTAATTTATATAAAAATAAAAAATAAAAAATTTCCTAACATCATTAGTTAGAATATTAATAACAATATTCAAAATAATAATAATATAATAATAATAAAACAAACAAACAAACAAGAAGGAAAAACAATAACTAACATGATATGTGGATGTGAGTTTCTAATAGTTATTTGGAAGTGCTTTTCAATTTTGTAATAAAATATAAAGTGACTTAAATAAAATAAAAATATAAATTGAAATTATAAATAAGAAATATAAAATATTTAAAAATTAAGAGAAAAAAAAAATATGGATAGTGGATGTGAGTTGGTAAGTTTTTCAAACTTTATAAAAATTATAACTGATTTACATATAAAATAAAAAAAAAACTCTTTTATTATTAATAAGAAATATAAATACTTAAAAGATTAAGTATTAATTTGTCTATATATAGGAATGGGTAAGGATTTTATATTAATAAATACTGGATTTGGAAACATAATTTTTATATTAGCATTATGAGAATTTGTTAGGTCTTTATTGTTATTATTAGTGTAGCCCCCGTATTGTTATTGTTATGCCCATGTAGGTCTCATGTTGTTATTTTTGTGCCCCATAGAAGTCCACTATTGTTATTGTTGTGCCCTTACAATGTTATTGTTATGTAGGCTCAAATTATACCGTGACCCCTTAGGCTGCTATATATACCAAGGAGGTCTTGTCATTTGTATCATTCAAGAATTATTCATTTATGTGATGTAAAAGAGGTTTCCCCCTCGAAGAGGCTATTTCTCCAGTCGTTGATCTATCTTTTCTTCTATTTTGTGAGCTGGTTGCATAACATTTGGTATCAAATTATTGGATTCTAGGGTTTCGCTACTTCAAACAAACCATCTTGGTATTTTCACTATAACATTTTTTTACGAGGCTTCAAAAGCTAAAATATTGAACCCATGGAGCAAAAAACTTGATTTGTGTAAAAAATTTTGATCATGCTTTGCTATATTTTTTGAGATATGGTTCGAAGAAGTTAGAGCTTTCGCAGGCTCCATAATTCAATCTCAAACAGGTGACCTAGGGAAAATCATCATAACTTTCTGACCATCGGATTTGAATTTCACAAAAAGTCGCTAAAAATGTATATACCATAGTTTTTCTTGTATCTTTTTCAAGGCTAAGGTTGAAACAAGGACACATGGCACTCCATACAAGTTCGCTCTACTGATCTAGTCTATAATCAGGTCATCGTGGGATATTGGGCATAACTTTTTCTTGAAGAATCCAATCTGGTTAGATTCGTGGCATTGGAAATAAGACTCATAGAGATACCACAGGAAGAAATTTCAGACCTTGGAGATCCAAAATGATGGAGATACAAAAATTTCAATATCAAGCTCCTAAACATCAAGAAAAAAATGTGTATTTAAAAAAAAAAAATTACATAACTTTTGTTTGAAAAATTAGTTTGAATTAATTCTAAGTGCATATTGAAACATAGCTATCATTGTTTGATTTTGAAATTTCTCAAAACAAAAAAATGGACACACCTAATAAGAAACCAGAAATCTCTTATGACGCATGAAGAAGAGGAAGAAATACAACATGATATATCCAAATTATGAGACCAAGTGCAACAAATTTCAATCTCGTAAAGAGTAACAAAAAATGAAATGGAAACTAAGATGAATGATTTGAAAAATGGTTTAAAATCATACATGGAAGGTTTGTAGGATGGATTAAAACAAACATGGAAGGTTTGAAGGATGGATTAAAAGCGGACATGGAAGCTAAAATGGATGGTTTGAAAGCAAACATGGAAGGTTTGAAAGCAACCATGGAAGGTTTGACAAAATTGCTACAAGAAATTCTTCCTAATGGTGAAAAGGTATTCCATGAAACTCATGATGAGAACAAAAATAATGTTAATTGTGATTTCAGAGACTCTAACTTTTGATTGAAGACCCACCACATTCCAAACATCGATATGCAGAAGTTTGATGGCAAGGACCCAATAACATGGATACTACAGATGGAGCAATATTTTGATCTACATGATGTGCAACACACACAAAAGGGATGCATTGTATCTTTATATTTAGAACCCAATCAATTTGTTGGTATCGATGGCTTTGTTCTCGTAAACCACTTGTCACTTGGTCATTTTTTACGGAAGAAATGATATCACATTGTGATGATACAAAGAACAACATCTTCTTTAGCCAATTGATAAATGTCAAACAAAAAGGTTCAATGGTGGAGCGCATTGAGGACTTCCAAAAGTTGAATATCAAGGTAACTGATATTCCATAGGAGCATAGGATTGATGTCTTCACAGGGACTTTGAATGATAACATCCAACATGAGGTCCGCCTTTGGAGCCTTTGGGAACCTGAATCATTAGAAAAGGAATTCAGGTTGGCAAGAAAATATGGAAGTGTTGTTAATCCTAGCCTTTCACATTCTACAAGGCTGACACCACAATAATTGGAAGAAAAAAGAGCAAAAGGGTTTTGTTACAGTTGTGATAGAAAATACACTAAAGGTTATAAGTGTGCCAAGAAGACATTATTTTACATAGATTGTGAAGAGGAGGAAGAAAAGGAACAAGAAACATCAAAAGAAGAGGATATAAACCAAGAACCAACCCGAGAGAAAGAAGAAATTAATCCTACCATATCTTGTAATGCATTGGCAGGAATTACCACTCCTCAAACTCTCAAGATAGAAGGATATATCAAGAAGAATAAGGTAATAGTGATGATTGATTCAGGTAGTACCCATAATTTTATTCATTGTAAGATAACCAAGGAATTTAATTGTTTTCTATATCCAGCACCAAAGTGTCAAGTGATGGTTGCAAATGGAGAAACTATAAATTGCTCTAGAAAGTGCCATAATATCAAGCTAACCATGGGGGAATATGTATTGAATAGTCCAATGCTTTCCATTCCAATGGGTGGTGTTGATGTTGTACTAGGAGTCCAATGGTTACAATCTTTGGGGACGATAACTTTTAATTTTCAAGAACTCTTCTTGAATTTTTTTTGGGAAGGAAAGGAAATTGAATTAAGGGGTATCGTAGGGAAACCAAAGAAGATAATAAGTTTTAATGGAATGACAAATATTTTGAAGAAAGAAAAATAGGGCGTAATTGCAAATTTATGCTCACTGGAGATTCAAACATCAAAATCATTTATTTCTCCAGATCTCCAAAAACTCTTGGACAATCATTCCAAGGTATTTGAGACTCTTAAAGGCCTCCCACCTATGCGTGATTATGATCATGCTATTCACTTGATGTCAGGAATTGCTCCTCCAAACATCAGGCCTTACAGATATCCCTATGCGCAAAATAGTGAAATTGAACAAATGGTTGCAGAAATGCTAGACGCCGATATAATTCAACATAGTCAAAGTTATTTCCCTGCTCCAGTAGTAATGATGCACAAGAAGGATGGATCATGGCATATGTGTCTGGATTATAGGAAGCTCAACAAGCTCAGTATTAAAGACAAATTTCTCATTCCTGGCATTGATAAATTGTTGGATGAATTACATGGAGCAAGTTACTTCACAAAGTTGGATCTTCATTCAGGATATCATCAAATTAGAATGAAGAATGATTAATGGAGATAGGGGTTTAATGTAAAATTATTTCTAGAAATATTGAGAGACTTCCTCATCAACATATTTGGAGAAATTTTGTTTAGAAATTGGAGGAAAATAACAGAGATATTCTCCATAAATTGATATATGTAAATAATTAGTAAAGCCTAAGAATATTTTTAGGATATGGGAAGATTTTAGGAGATATTTTAGGATCTAGAACTAATTTTTAGTTGAGATCCATTTGTATAAATTTATTGGAAACCTATAGCCATGTCAAAGGTGGCTAGGGAAAAAAAATTTGTATTGTGAACTATGTAAATATCTTGATTTTTAATATCATATATATTTGAGTATTGTGCATTTTCTGTGTTTTTTGTTGAAGGTTTTAGATTTTTAAAGCGCAGGCCGCTACAACGTGCACCATGAAGACATTCTGGAAACAACATTCAGAACTCAAGAAGGTCATTATGAAGTTTTGGTCATATGCCCTTTGGCCTTACTAATGTACCTTCCACATTTCAAGGTTTGATGAATTCCATTTTCAAAGCCTTCCTTAGAAAATTTGTGTTAGTATTTTTTGATGATATACTAATCTACAACAAGTCTTGGAAGGATCATGTTCAACATGTTGACAAGGTGCTCAAACTATTGGAGGAGAAACAATTATTAGAGAGAGGAGAGACTCAAACTCATAAACACAGCACACAACTTAGAACTTCACAACTTGCAACTTCATTTGTTGATCAAGTATTTATACAACACAGACAAGGTTCTGGAGATTGATTGGGGCGGTGGCTTCTTCAGGAAGCTTTGCCCATTGTCAATGAATTCTAGAACCTGCATTAAATCACCTGTGGAATTCTGGCTGTGGGTAGTTGGAATTAGTTCCTTCCAACGCTCCCCCTTAATTCCAACTATATAACAAACATACTCTTAATTGATATGCCTGCTGGTCTAAGTCTCAGCTAGGCTTACAACATAATTTGGATTTTCTACAACGCACAACTTACTTCTACACATTTCAAACTTAGCCTTTCCAAGAGGCTTGGTGAATATGTCAACCACATTTTCATTTGTATTACAATATGATAAGTCAATTTCTTTTGATTGCAATTTTTCTCTTACAAAATGATGTTGTGTGTCAATGTGTTTTGTCCTTGCATGATATATAGGATTGTTTGCCAATTTGATAGTGCTTTGATTGTCACATCTGATTACTGTAGGTGCTTGTTGTGTTTCTCCAATATCTTCAAGTATCTCTAAGCCATATTGCTTCACAGGTAGCATTGCATAATTCTTTATACTCAGCTTCAGTGGATGACAATGAAACAGTTGGTTGTTTCTTATTGCTCCATGATATTGGTCCTGAACCAATATTGAACACGTATCCAGTAGTAGATTTCCTATCATATAGATTTCCAGACCAGTCAGAATTAGAATAACCTGCCAATTCAACATCAAATTCATCAGTATACATAATACCAAAATTAAGTGTTCCTTTCAGACGTCGAAGGACTTTCTTTGCTGCTTTCCAGTGGCTTTCACAAGGCTTAGCCATGAACTGACTAAGTGTAGAGCTATAACTAGGGTCTCTCACACCTCTAATTATCCCACATTAATAAGTCAATCCGGGAACGTTTTGTTATTGCAAAGAGTAACTCAATCCGAGGCTATTTGTCCGAGTAATGATCAGTAGTATAGTGTTCAAAAGATTTGAAAGAAAACAAATGCTAAGCTATAACTAAACTAACCCGAAGATAATCACACAAGGCAGTTGATCAGTCGAGGGTGCGGAAGCAATAACCCATCCCTCTAGAAACTGATAAAGAAAGGGAATTAGAGCATGGGCTTATAGGTATGGGAGCTAAGCAGCGTCTTGTTGAGGCCCACTACAGCCTTAGGCCTTCTCTCACACCAAAACAACAAAGGCAGGTAAATAAAACGGCAGAAAGTAAAATGGAACAACAAACTTGAAATGGAACAATAGTAAATGGAACAGCAGTAATTAAATGGAACAGAAGTAAAATGGAACAGCAGTAGTAAGATGGAACAACAGTAATAAAATGGAACAACAGTAATAAAATGGAACAGCAGATGAATTATGGAACAACAGCCATCACCCGTATGTACATGTTCTATCCTATTATAGCGATCTGAGGATAAGGAATGATATGACTATGTTTCTGAACAGAGTAACACTGTTTTCAAGTCTTCCAAATAAAATTTCACATGGATCCAGCGCTAATAACATTCATACCATCATTCTATTACAGAAATAACTGATTAAAGATGCAATTCAACCTTGAATAGATTCAATTGTATAGTGCTAAGACATTACATGGAGAAATCATTCAGATATTAATGATAACAGAGCATAGCATATCATATGAAAAATGTATCAGATTACTAAATAATAAAGAGAAACAAACCACACGCAAATCACTATACAAAAGCAAGTGTCCTTCGGAGCCGGGCCCTTAGCTGCCAATGGTACACTGCCTTAGGTTACTCCAGATGCAGAGATGAAATGAACACCAAGTCCTTTATATTAATCACATCAACAAAAGTATAACAAAATCAGGTCTCAGTGATCACAATTTGTTCTGAAACTTAGAATTATATAAAAACAGTCGTCCCTTGCTCAATGGCTTAGTGCCTTTATATAAAAGAAATGACGGAGGTATCTAGATAATCAAAAGATAAGTTAAAGCAGCGATCCCTCAAGATCAAAGATCCTGAGGGATTCGCTAATCGTTCAATTCTTCTCTTTTCCTTCTTGCGTTCTCCGACTCGGTATCCTGCATTCTTTCCCTGGGTTATTCGACTCTAATTTTGCTTGATCTTGTCCGCATCCGGTTCCCCGCTGGAGGGACAACAGTTATTTCCCTTTTTCTTCTTGCTTTTGAACGGCAATTCCTTGCTTCCACGTCTTCCTGCATAGAAAAACGTCAACTATTAGCGCTTGAGCTTCTTCCGCTTACTTTCGCACATTTTATCAAAATCCTTTATCTTCTTTGAATTCATAATGCAGAAAAGGTTAGAATTATTATTGAAAAACCACTAGATTGCTTGTCAAAAGCATACCTTCCAAGTGCTCCACACACCCCCCTGCTTACCCTGTTTCATGGCCTCATGAAAACATTATAGTTAACATGCAAGGCGGTGAGAGAATAGGTCGGAGAAGGGATCTCGCGAGGAGGTTGACAACCATGATGAGCAAATAGATTGTCAAAGAAATGATCTATTTGATCTGCAGGCATCTCATATAAGGCCTGATATCCGGGTGCAGGGTGCCAAATAATTGGACTGCGAAATCGATACCCCAACCAGGATGGCCCTGCTCACAGAATCCGTTCCACATAGAGATTCAATCAGCTTGCAGCCAGCTCAAAATTCTCATATTTGAAGGGTTCCCTAAGCTGGATGTTTGGGTTAGAGGTCCGGTATCGAAATTTTGCAGCATCGATGGCCAGGTCTTTAATAGTCAGGAAGTATTCCAGACTATTTCGGATCAAGTCTTCGTGCATGGGACCTAATATCTCAATGACACTTGGGATCCTCATAAGACTCCTATGCTCTCTCCATAGCGTCACTGGGTCTCTAGGTTTAGCTCGTACCCATAAATCTAAGCTATTCTCTTGTCTCTGGAAGGTGTTGTAAGCTTTGAGCCACTTCAGCTGATTAACCCCAAATGAGATAAAGGCTTGGAATTGTATATCGCCAACAAAAGGGCCAGGATTTAAATCAGTTTCCTGGTCTAGCACAAGGTTGTGTAGGTAAAACTCGCATAATAACCTTTGAACCTTAACTCCATAGTGCTTGCAACAGTCTATAAAGTCATTAACAGTGTTGATGTGGATAGGTGCTCCTGCCCTAATGGCTTTTATTTTTAATCTTAGATATCGTTCAAGAAAAAATAAAGCATAATTTTTAGCAGGGGCCCTAAAAGTCAAAACGTCATTATATAAGGAACACATGGTGTCCATCTGCTTAACAACACTATCTAATCGACGAGTTACCTTAGAAACCTTTTCCTGCTCCTTTTGCCATCCTTCAAAGGCTTGGCTCTCGGACTGACTAATGTCCCGAAGTTGCTGTTGTAGCTCTTCATATCTTTCTCTGGGGACTGTTTGCTCCCGCAGCTGCTCAGCTTCTTGCTGAGCTTCCTTCATCATTTTATGCAAGGTCCTGGTTTTTGGATCCTTTTTCCACAAAGCCGTAGAGGCTGGAAGTTTAACCTGGACCTTTCTATTACGTTTCTTGGAGTTTAGGACCCGAATTACCCCCAAAGGTGGTGCTTCTGTTTGGACCTCTTTGCTTTCTGTTTCTTTCTTAACGCGAATAAAGGGTTGTTTTGGTCCTCCTTCCATCGGAGCCTCTTGCTGTTCCATTGGAATGTCCATCCGCTCTTTAGGGTCCGATGGAACAGTAGTCTGTCCCTCCGTTTGTTCTTCGATGTTATTTGGAACAACACCCTGTTCCTCATTATTATTTGGAACAGCAGACTGTTCCTCGGCTGTAGGTATCCTGATGGGGTTTCGACCAACAAAACGGGTTCTTGTCCTCGGGGTTCTTGCTGCCATGGTCCTCCTCCTTTTCCTTGCGGTCTTTTGTATTCTTAAATTGGCTTTCAAAATTCGAATTTGCTGCCGGAGCCTGGCTATAGTGCCCAGCAACCTCTGTTGTTTCTTTCTTAATTTTTTAATTTCCTTTGCCTCAGCCGAGGGTTTGGTCCTTAAGCTCGGTCCTTCTTCATCTAGGATATCTTCCAGCATCCTGGGGACAGATTGTCCCTGATTGTTGTCTTCCATTTCCTTATCATAACCAGGCAGGTTTTCTTCCCCTGCCTTTTCTGCATGCATTTCCTCGGGTAATTCTTCCTCTGCGGGATCGTCAGGGACGCCTCCTGTGCTGGAGGGCTGGCCATATTCTCCCATATTGGCCAGAACTGCTGCCAATTCCTCCTCACCTGGAGGGTCCTGCAACGAGCTACCCCCTGGCTGTGCTATTTCTTCTTCCTGATTGCCCTATTCGGTGGCCTCTTCTTCTTCAGAGTGTTCATCTCCTTGGTTACTCTGTTCGGTGGCCATTTCTTCCTCAGAGTGCTCATCTCCTTTTTCAATTTCTCCTTCCGGCTGGTCAGTCTCGGCCTCCGATTGCTCAGCATTTCCTTCGAAGAGTCCTCTTTCTAGTTCTGGAGGTTCATCCACAATTTCGATTGGCTGGGCCGTGGTTCCCTGAATCCTTTCCAGCCTTCCTCGTATCCAAGCCAACCGGGCTGACTTCCTTGGTCTTTCAGGTTGGTTGGGTGTGCCAGCAGGTTCTCTGGGTTCTTCTGGTCGTTCTGGCGTACCGGAGGGTTGTTTCCGTTTTGAAGCAGCATGTCTTTATGCTGCTGGCTCCTTGCGTCTTTCTGAACGTTCTGGCGTGCTGGAGGACTGTTCAAGTTTTGGGGGTGGTGCAGCCAATCCCCCCTCGACTATTTCAATCAGTTCTTCCCAAGTGCTTTGCTGTTGGTTGAGATTGTGGCTCACTATCAGCCGAATCAGTCCGTGGTGGCTAACAACTGTGTCTATGTGTTGGGCCTTCTTCAGGCTTCGGGCCGCGTCATGAAGTAGCGAATTTAAAAGTGCAGAGAGATTTACAGAGCATTTTCCTTTTAAAACAGCTAAAAGTTTCAAGTGACGAGGCCTTACCACGTCTTTTCTCCCTTTGTAGGTGATATAACTTTGCACTATCTTCGCTAGCTCAGTCCAGGGTTCCCCTAGTGTTGCCGGCAGAACTCCTTTCCCTTTAACTGTCAAGCTTTGGCCTCCGTCCTGGAAAATTTCCATTGCTTTTTGCAATCTTTCCTTCTTCAGCGTCCATATGGGTCCAGCAGCTGGTAATCCTGAAACTTCTGCGATGATATCCTCCGTAACTGTTACCCACTTTCCTCCTACTATGGAGTAGTTTTCCTGAAAATTCTGCAAGAATTCCAGCGCCACTGCTTCGTTTGATTCTTGCAAGTGGCTGAAGTAATTCAACCATCCTGCGTTTTCTAGGATTTTGCGAGCAGCAACAGAGACTGTCAGCTTGTGATGTTCACTTCGGACCGTCTTTCCGCCCATGATTCTACTCAGAAATGGAACAGCAACTGCTTGCGGTGTTTGCGACGCAAGGAGGATGATCGTTGTTAAATTTTGGAAAAGATCACCGAGCATGCAACGAAAAAAAGGATCGTGGACGGCAATCTCCGTAGAATGGAATCATCATACCGTTAAACCATGCCATTCCTTCGTACATTATCTTGCCCGAATGGTGTGCAGCCACGTAATCCATGGAGTAATGAGGTTACCTCCCCCTCGCGATCTGATAGGTTGTCCCCAGCCGTCAAAGAGAGGAGCAGCAGCCAGTCGGAAGTCAAATCATAAAGAACAACATATGGAATTATGCCATGTTTTAGAAAAATAACGAGATGCCGAAACCGAGGCAAAAAGGGTAGATCGCGTTTTATATAAGAGCCTGCGTGACATAATGAGGAATCGGGGGATTGGACGTCTGTCAAATGTACGAAGTCTCCAGTAGTCATTGTCAGTTCCGTTGCCATGATTGGTGGTAATAAATATTCATGCGATATATACATCGAGGTGTGACATATGATTTATGCAAAGGATATAAGAGACAGAAAGATTTAATATCATACCTGTTGGTGTGAGTATTACGACTTCTATGCCATTAACAGAGCTCTACTGCCAACAGGTGTTCATAACCTTGGCAGAGTTGTTTATTTCACCCTCCCGAACCATGATCCTTTGTGTATTTCTTGAAGAGTGCTTTGTCAAAATGCAGGCCATTATGCTGGCTTGGTAACCAGATAACCATAATGCCATTCACAAGGTAGGCACGAAACGTGGTCAGGCTGGCTCGTGATGAGACCTCCTCTTCCAAGGTTTGCTTGTTAATTTACCTTCGGACCATATCCCTGGTGTGGTGGCCGTAATGGGAATGCCACTTCACTTCCATCCTTATGATCATGGTAGGCTGGCTCTCAATGAGACCCCCTATCCTGCATTTGACAATTTTTTTTTTGTTTTCTTTTGCAGAGCACCTCTCTGTTTTGTTTATTTCCACATAAGGGTGGTTCCGCACTCCTTAAGAGCGGGGAATGGTGGAAGAAGTCTTATGATACCAACAAACAAATATAAATTGTTTGTTCTTACTCCTCAGTAATAATCAAGAAATATTTTTAGGGAAATCGTCATGATAAAAATCACCAACCAGGGTTTGGTAATAAGACAGTGACAGCGAAGATGAAAAGTTCATGTCCCTCCTCTTGTCCTCTTATACATACTAGCTTCATAGTAATAGCGATTTATGATGTGCTGATTTTGGTATATCATGGTTTATGTTCATTGCATAAATTCATTGCTATATCTAAAAGATTGAGGAGACCATGGTCGCAAAGCATCCCAATAAGGGCAAAAACATGCCGACGGCATTCTTTGAGAGAAGAATCCATTCGTAAGATACCATTTCTTTGAGAGGAGCAACGAAAAATCACAAATGCTGTTTCTTCTGAGAAAGGAACAACAAAGACATTCAAATGCTGTTCCTTTTCGTAAAGGAATAGCAAAAACACACAAATGCTGTTCCTTTTCGCAAAGGAACAGCAAAACACTCAAATGTTGTTCCTTTTCGCAAAGGAACAGCAAAACACTCAAGTATTGTTCCTTTTCGCAAAGGAATAGCAAAACACTCAAGTGTTGTTCCTTTTCGCAAAGGAACAGCAAAATCACACAAGTGTTGTTCCTTTTCGCAAAGGAACAACAAAATCACGCAAGTGCTGCTCCTTTTTGCAAAGGAACAACAAAAAACTCAAATGCTGTTCCTTTTGAAAAGGAACAACAAAAACACTCAAATGTTGTTCCTTTTGAAAAGGAACAGCAAAAACACACGAATGTTGTTCCTTTTGAAAAGGAACAGCAAAAACACACGAATGTTGTTCCTTTTGAAAAGGAACAGCAAAAACACACGAATGTTGTTCCTTTTGAAAAGGAACAGCAAAAACACACGAACGTTGTTCCTTTCGAAAAGGAACAGCAAAAACACACGAACGTTGTTCCTTTCGAAAAGGAACAGCAAAAACACACGAATGTTGTTCCTTTTGAAAAGGAACAACAAAAACACACAAATGCTGTTCCTTTCGAAAAGGAACAGCAAAAACACATGAATGTTGTTCCTTTTGAAAAGGAACAGCAAAAACACATGAATGATGTTCCTTTCGAAAAGGAACAGCAAAAACACACCAGTGTTGTTCCTTTTCGCAAAGGAACAACAAGAACACATGAATGTGGTTCCTTTTGAAAAGGATCAGCAAAAACACACGAGTGTTGTTCCTTTTTGCAAAGGAACAGCAAGAACAGACGAATGTTGTTCCTTTTGAAAAGGAACAGCAAAAACACACCAACGTTGTTCCTTTTCGCAAAGGAACAGCAAAATCGCATGAGTAGAACAACAAAAATACTCAGAACGCAAACAGAAAATCAAAAGAGCATATATACAGGATGTTATTTACAAGTTATGAAAAAAATGAATTGCTTAAGTTATAGGTGAGGAAGATTTTGCTTCCCCTCCTAAAATTTCCAAATCATTATCTTGTCGTAACTGTTGACAGAATGATTCCCGAGTGAGTGGCTTTCGATAGAGACGAACTCGGTGGCCATTTACTTTGAATGCATATCCAGAACCGTCAATTGTGATAAGGGTAAGGGTCCCGTTATTATGTACCTTCTGGATTTCATATGGTCCTAACTATCGCGTCTGGAGTTTCCCTAGGAAGTCCTGAAACCGAGAGTCGTATAACAGAGCCCAGTCTCCTTCATGAAAGACTTTATTCTTAATAAGTGCATCATGCCATTTAGCTCATTGTTGTTGAATTAATGCTGTGTTTTCTAATGCAGAGAGCCTAATTTTGTCCAATTCATGAATCTGTTGTAATCGATTGATTTGCGCCTCACTCAGATCTAGGCCGACTTCCTGTGTAGTTCGTAGCGTTTGGATTTCGAATTCTATGGGGAAGATTGGTTATTTTCCAAACACTAGTTGATAAGGTGAATAGCCTGTAGTACTTCTCCATGTGGTTCTATAGGCCCACAGTGCCTCAAGTAGTCGAGCGGCCCAGTCACGCCTATGCGATGCAATGGTTTTTGTTAAGATTGATTCTATTACCTTATTACTACTTTCTACTTGACCATTTGCCTGCGGATGGTATGGGGTAGTGATCTTATGTTGGACATGATAATTGTTAAGTGTTGCAGCTAATTTATTTCCAACAAATTGTGGTCCACCATCTGTGACTAGTTCTCTCGGAAGTCCATAACGTACAAATAAATGGAACAAGAATTGTATTACAGAGTCTTCTGTAGCCTTAGGCAATGATTTGGCCTCGACCCATTTAGTAACATAGTCTGTCGCCACCAGAATGTATGTCCTCTGATTTGATGGTGGATTAATGGGCCCGACGAAGTCGAGAGCCCATCGTTCCAATGGCTCAATGACCAATTGTGGTCTCAGAGGCATTTCATCGGCTTGACCAGGTCTCCCTGCTCGCTGGCAGCTGTCACAGGCTTGTGCAAATTTCTTCGCATCTTTGAAAATTGTAGGCCAATAGTATCCTATTTGCAATACTTTATGTGCTGTTCTCCTTTCAGCGAAGTGTCCCCCGCATGGTCCGTCATGGCAAGCTTTTAAAATGTCGAAGATCTCGTCTTCTCGAATACACCTCCTGATTTGCATATCTGCCCCTGTATGGAACAAATGGCCTCCGACCCACGAGAATCGAGTGCTCTTCTGAACAATCTATTTACGTTCCTGAGGGGTTAAGTGTTTTGGTAGCTTACCTACTGCAAGGTAATTGGCGACATCAGCATACCAGGGTGTTCGAACAGCAACAGCAAACAGGTGTTCATCAGGAAATTGATCTTCTACTGTTGCTGTTTCAATTGACTTTGGTATTCGTGAGAGAAAATCGGCTACAGGGTTCTCCTTGCCGGGTCGGTCCTTGATTGTGATATCGAACTCCTGCAATAAGATCAACCATCTGGTTATTCTAGCATTCGTAACAGGTTTATTTGCCAAATATTTGATAGCAGAATGATCGGTATATAACACAACGGGGTAGCCTGTGATATAATGTCTAAATTTGTTAACAACATGTATTACAGCCAAGAATTCCTTTTCAGTGAAAGTATAATTGAGCTCGGCAGAGGATAAGTTTTTGCTGATATAGTAGATAGCATATGGTTTCTTATCCTCTTCTTGCCCCAGGACTGCACCAATTGCTGTATCCGAGGCATCAGATGAGATTTGGAATGGCAAATTACAGTTTGGTCCTCGGAGGACTACGACTGTTGATACAAGCTTCTTCAATTCCTTAAAAGCCTGGTCACATTTCTCTGTCCACAAGAAATCAACGTTACCAGTTAGAGCATATAGAGGTGCAGCAATACGTGAGTAATGTTCTATAAATCGTCTGTAATATCCAGAAAATCCAAGAAAACTGCGTACCTCTGTTTGAGTAGTGGGGGTAGGAATAAGCAAAAGAATCTGACTTTTAGCCGGGTCTACCTAGATGCCAGCTGCTGAAATATAGTGCCATAGAATGAGCCCTTCTTTCATCATCATGTAACATTTTTCATGGCTCAGACAAAGTCTGGTAGCGATACAACGTTGTAGGACTTTTTCCAGGGTATCTAGAGCTGGGTCAAAATCATCTCCATATGGTGTAAAGTCATCCATGTACACTTCAAGTCCATCGTTTATTAGATCTGCAAAGATGATGAGAACAGCCCTTTGGAATGTAGCAGGGGCATTACATAGGCCGAAAGGTAGTACTCGATAGGAAAACGTTCCCCAAGGGCAAGTAAAGGTAGCTTTATCCTAGTCTTCAGGGGCAATTTGGATTTGGTTATATCCGCTGAAGCCGTCCAGAAAAGAAAAAAAATTCTTTCCTGCCAAAGTATCCAATACTTGATCTATAAATGGAAGGGGGAAGTGATCCTTTTGTGTGGCCTTATTTAACTCCCTGTAATCCACGCAAATCCTCCATTTTCCATTTTTCTTGGGTACCACCACCAGGGGAGAGACCCATTTACTGTTGGAGATGGGATAGATAAAATTAACATCTAAAAGTTTTTGAAGTTCGGCTTTTACTACCTCTTTTAGATGGGGGTTGAGTCTTCTTTGCGGCTGACGAACAGGTCTTGCATCTTTTTCTATATAGATTTGGTGGGTGCATAATTGAGGATCAATCCCCTTCATGTCAGGGTAATCCCACGCAAATGCTCCCTGATATTTTCGTAACAGATTAACAAGCTTTGTTTCTTGATCTAGTGTAAGGTTGGCGTTGATATTTAGAGTCTTACCAGGTTCGATTTCCACTACTTTACTATTGGCAACAACAGTCACTGGTATTGTTTGGTCATGTGGATCTTTTAAAGGGTCTTCTTCTAGCTCACTGTCAAACGCTGCTTCTATCATTAAACACTGTGTGTGCGATCTAGATTCAGTTTGACTAATAAAGTTATTGATGGCATCATCTTCTGTTTGATCTTTAAAATCTAAAGCCTTTTGTACAGTCAATGGAGATCTGATATTGTTAGTAAGATATGACGCAGGATACTGATTAGTTTTGATCATTGGCAGGCTTGGTTGTGCTGGAGGATATAGAACTAGATTTTTAACATCTGGTCCTTTAGTTGTGGTCATGTTTCCCTGCCGGCAACCAATGTAGGCATCGGCAGTAGCAAGCCAAGGTCTTCCTAGTATTAGCGGAAGTCCATCTAGTCGGGTTTTTGGATTAATTATCAGGAAGTCAGATGGATATTCCCAGGAGTCTACAGAAACCATGACATCGTATACAGTACCTTCTGGTCGAACTACAGATCGATCTTCCAATTCTAGCAAAGTAGAAGTAGGTTCTACTGATGTGATGCCAAGCTTTTGGCAGGTAGCTCCCAGATCGACTAAAGCGTTAGTCAGGATTTGACCATAGATTTGGACAATTACAATTGGGTTTCCAGGATCTTCGTATTTGATAGGTGTCTCTTTTCCTGATAACAAGTCGGATAAAGTACCAACTACTTGGACTCTAGGATTAGTGGTTGTATTCCTCCTTGATTTTTTTATGCATGGTTCTTTTATAGTTTTTGTGTATATAGGAATGTCTTGAATGGCTTGGAGGAATGGAATTTTTATGTACAGATTTTGTAACTCTCCCAGAATGTCAAAGTCTGGATATTGTACTGGTCGTGGTATGACTAATCGTTCCGGGAAAGGAGGAGAGGATGTACTTGCTTGTTGATGGGTCTGCTCTTTATTTACATCCTTTTGTTGTAGCGGTTGTTCTATTGGTAACTGATCTTCAATGTGAACTGTCTTGTCTCCCTCTGTTTCTATTATACATCCAGATCGTAACTGAAGATCATTGCACTCCGTTAGGTCAGGTCCGATTTCTGATGTTTCTATGATTTGGAGGGATTGGACTGGTCTATTATTAGGATTGGGATTGGGTTGGGTGGGAGTTGCGGCCTCAGATTAGACTGGGGGTTTTGTTGTAAGGCTGGCAGAGTTGGTTGAGGGAGTGGAATAGTTCCTGTTGACTGATATGTCGATATTGGCCAATTTGTCTGCCAGGGTGAACCTTGTGAAGTAGGGGGAATCATTGTGGAGGATATGAGTTATTCTGCCAATATGGTGGGGTGTAAGGAAAATTTGGCCAGCCGAATTGGCCTGTCTGATTCATCCATGGATTAGGAGAAGGAAACGGTTGTGATGACTAGTTTGGAAATGGGGGTGTAGATTGGTTTTGCCACATACCATATTGTTGAGTGTTATACTGCGGAGGCTGGAAAGAAGAAGTTGGGTCCGAAAACATACCAGATTGCCTAGGTTGCCATTGGCGACGCTGGTTAACAAAATATGCCAACTCTGGTTCTTCTTCTACTTCCTTGTATACTGCCTTCAATCCAGGAAGTGAGGGGCAGCTTTCGATGAGATGATCTTTCGTACAGATAGCACATGTTTGAACTGAATCTAGTGGACATTCCTTGAGGCTATGTTTTCTTCTACATCGGGGGCAGAAAATTGCCAGATTCTGTTTCGCCTCCATCTGCTTTTGCTTAGCCTGCACAATATCAATTTGTGTAGTTAATGTCCCTAGAATATCAGTTTTAAAATTTTTTAATAAATTCCCAAGTTCTACATGTGTTACTCCTTCTGTTGATATTTTGTTATCTCTAACAAATCGGTCGTATTCTGTTGGTTTTATCCTTGTGCTACCTCTTGAACTCCTGATGGATAAATTAATGATATCAGCAAAATTCTCTTGGTAAATATCCCCTTTTCCCATGATATTCAATGTTTCAATCCATTGTTCTTTCATACCTCTAATTAATGCAATTTTCAACACATTATCAGGTAGAGGTAATGATGCATAGGGGGATCTCTGTAAATTATACTGGAAACGTTCTACATATTCCTCTAAAGTTTCATTTGGTCTGGCCGTCAATTGGAAAATTTCATCTTTTAGTTCTCTTGACCTACAGTAATCCTAATATTTCTTGAGAAAGGATTCTTTCATTTGCTCCCAATTGTTTATGACTCCACCACCTAAACCCATAAACCATCTCAGAGCTGCTCCTTTCAAAGTGGAGGGGAAAAACTTTAATTTCTAGGGGTCAGTGGTGTAATCGTACCCTCTACATAACACATCGAATTTGAATAAGAATGCATCAGGGTCTTCTGATGTGAGTCCATGAACGTTGGGATGTGTTGAAGAGGAATCGCTTTCATGGGTGCATTTGCAGCAGAGTATACTATAGGATATTGCAATGTAGAAGTTTGAGTATTTGGCTGATTCTGCGCCATGGGATCGAATATGTGCCAATAACCTTCCAGAATTTCTAGGAGGGCGTTCCTAGGTTGAGAAGGCACGGCCTTGGCAGGGGATGTTTTAATGACACTTCTCTTATCTGGGATTTCTATCTGAGGGAATGGGGTGCCTTCAATATTAACTTTGGCTGCACTCCCCTTATCTGGGCTGTTTAACAGCTGGATTATCCTAGAAGGAGACCTTGGTTCCTCTATTTCCCCTGTTTCCCCTTCTCCTTCACAAAGGTTGCTTAAGTTCCCTTCCTGTAGCCGTTCTGACACAGAATTTTCAATTTCTTGAAAGTCCTGTTCATCAGTCTAGCTATGTACCTCAGTGAAGACTCCAGATGGTGATGTTGTAGCCTGAAGGGAACTACTAGGCTGCTTAGAATTAATCTTTCTAAGGCCTACTGACGGCTGAGATTCAGTTTTCTTATAGATTTCGTCTATAAAGGTTGTTCGGCCAAGAGTCACCGGTCCTTTGGCTTTTTCAGGTTTGGCTATTGGTTTGATATTCTTTTCTAGCTTTTTCTGCTTAGTCATGCACTCTAAAAAACTACTAAATCCTATCAACCAACAATTCTACTAAGACAGCGGACGATGGAGCAGGGCTTTTACATGCTCCGTACGCAGGTTCTTACCTTCCGTTTTTAAAAATCCAACTCCCCCCTAGTAGATTTGTGCATTACTCTATAAAGGGAAAATGGCTATTACTCCTTCCCCGGCAACGACGCCAAAATGTAGAGCTATAACTAGGGTCTCTCACACCTCTAATTATGCCACATTAATAAGTCAATCCGGGAACGTTTTGTTATTGCAAAGAGTAGCTCAATCCGAGGCTATTTGTCCGAGTAATGCTCAATAGTATAGTGTTCAAAAGATTTGAAAGAAAACAGATGCTAAGCTATAAATAAACTAACCCAAAAGATAGAATCACACAAGACAGTTGATCAGTCAAGGGTATGGAAGCAATAACCCATCCCTCTAGAAACTGATAAAGAAAGGGAATTAGAGCATGGACTTATAGGTCTGGGAGCTAAGCAACATCTTGCTGAGGCTCACTACAGCCTTAGGCCTTCTCTCACGCCAAAACAATAAAGGTTGGTAAATGAAACAGCAGAAAGTAAAATGGAATAACAAACTGGAAATGGAACAACAGTAAATAGAACAGCAGTAATAAAATGGAACAGCAGTAGTAAAATGGAACAACAGTAATAAAATGGAACAACAGTAATAAAATGGAATAGCAGTAAAATGGAACAACAATCCTTGACGAATTATGGAACAGCAACCATCACTCGTATGTACATGTTCTATCCTATTATAGCAATCTGAGGGTAATGAATGATATGACTATGTTTCTAAACAGAGTAACACTGCTTTCAAGTCTTCCAAATAACATTTCACATGGATCCAGTGACAATAACATTCATACCACCATTCTGTTACAGAAATAACTGATTAAAGATGCAATTCAGCCTTGAATAGATTCAATCGTATAGTGTTGAAACATTATATGAAGAAATCATTTAGATATTGATTATAACAGAACATAGCATATCACATGAAAAATGTATCAGATTACTAAGTAATAAAGAGAAACAAACCACACACACAAATCACCGTATAATGATACAAAAGAAAGTGTCCTTCGGAGCCGGGCCCTTAGCTGCCAATGGTACACTGCCTTAGGTTACTCTAGATGCAGAGACGAAATGAACACCAAGTCTTCTATATTAATCACATCAACAAAAGTATAACAAAATCAGGTCTCAGCGAGACTCAATGATCACAGTTTGTTCTGAAACTTAGAATTATAAAAACAGTCATCCCCTTGCTTAATGGCGTGGTGCCTTTATATAAAATAAATGAAGGAGATATCTAGATAATCAAAGATAAGTTAAAGCAGCGATCCCTCAGGATCAAAGATCCTGAGGGATTCGCTAATCGTTCCATTCTTCTCCTTTCTTTCTCGCATTCTCCGACTCAGTATCATGCATTCTTTCCCTGGGCTATTCGGCTCTAATTTTCCTTGATATTGTCCACATCTGATTCCCTGCTGGAGGGACAACAGTTATTTTCCCTTTGCTCCTTGCTTTTGAACGACAATTCCTTGCTTCCACGTCTTCCTGCATAGAAAAATGTCAATTATTAGCACTTGAGCTTCCTTTGTCTATTTTCGCACATTTTATCAAAATCCTTTATCTTCTTTGAATTCATAATGCAGAAAAGGTTAGAATTATTATTGAAAAACCACTAGATTGCTTTTCAAAAGCATACCTTCCAAGTGCTCCACACTAGAAATCCAATGGCTACAATCTTTGGGTACGATAACTTTTAATTTTCAAGAAATTTTCTTGAAAAAAAATTCAGAAGGAAAGGAAGTTGAATTAAGGGATACCGCAGGGAAACCAGGAAATATAATCAACTCTAACAGTATGACAAAGATTCTAAATAAAGAACAACATGGTGTAATTTCACAATTATGTTCACTAGAGGTTCCCACGTCGAAATCGTCTATTTCTCCAAATATCCAAAAGTCTTGGAAAATCATTTTAAGGTATTTGAGACTCCCAAAGGCCTCCCACCTATTCATGATCATGATCATGCTATTTATTTGATTCGAGGAAGTGTTCCTCCAAACATCATGCCTTACAAATATCCCTATGCAAAAAAGAGTGAAATTGAATGTATGGTTGCAGAAATGCTAGAGGCTAGTATAATTCAAACTAGTCAAAGTTCTTCCTTTTCTCCAGTAGTATTAGTGCACAAGAAGGATGGATCATGGGGAATGTTTCTGGATTATATGGAGCTTAACAAGATCACTATTAAAGATAAATTTCCCATTCCTCTCATTGATGAATTATTGGATGAATCGGATGGATCAATTTACTTTGGCAAGTTGGACCTTCATGCAGGATATCATCAATGAGAATGAAGACTGAAGAAATTTTGAAAAAAACATTTAGAACTCATGAGGGTCATTATGAATTTTTGGTCATGCCTTTTGGCCTTACCAATG
>APFE030930390.1:23503-58396 GCA_000404065.3 Pinus taeda
ATAACCTCAATTTGGCACAGAATATAATGAAAAAATAGGTAGATCAACATCGCAGCAAAAGGAGTTTTGATGTAGGTGACTGGGTATTTCTACGGCTACAAACATACAAACAAATTTAACTCAAGAAAGCTAGGAAGGATAATAAATTATCACCAAAGTACTATGGTCCTTACAAGGTGTTGCAAAAGATTGGTACTGTGGCATACAGATTAGGACTTACTACATCTTCCTGAGTGCCCCCATCTTTCCCTGTTTCATGCTTAAATAAGGTTATAGGCAACAAGCTCCTAGTTCAAACAATATTGTCAGAACTTAACGAGGAATGAAAAATCATATTGGAACCCGAAGTATTCATGGAAACGAGAACCTGATAGCTACAAAATTGATCAATTTCAAAGTATCTTATGAAATGGAAGAACTTACCCACTGAAGATTTCACATGGGAGAATGAGAATTTTATATAGAAGCATCCAGAACTACTGAAGCGTTGAGGACAACACCTTTTTAAGGAGAGGGGCATGTTAGGTCCCTATACTACTAGTGTAGCCCCTTGTTTTTATTAGTGCAACCCCCTTATTATAATTTTTTTGCCCATGTAATCCCCATGTTGTTATTATTGTGCCCCATAGAAGCCCACTATTGTTATTGTTGTGCCCCTACAATATTATTATTATGTAGTCTCTGATTATATTGGGACCACTTAGACTCCTATATTTAGAAATTAGGTATTTTCATTTGTATCATCCAAGAATTGTTCACTTCTGTAATGTAAAGGAGGTTTCCCCCTTGAAGAGGTTGATTTTGAAGTAGTTGATCTATCTTTTCTATCTTTTTGTGCGCTGCTTTCATAACAATTCATCAATTTCATTTAATTGTTGTAACCTTTCATCTTATGATTTGGTTAGATTCATGTTGAGTAGGATTACCATCCTTAATGTGTTATACTTGAACCCAATAGATAATCAGGACTTATTTCCATATTCTATTTCATAAAGTGTGAACCCAGCAGTGGTCCTCTAGGTGGTGTTTTAAGAGCATGTGGCCTCAACAAGTCTTTCTACCTAATCCTTTTTGTCGTTCCTAATCAACTTGGTTAGGGTGATATCTAAGTCTCTATTAGAAACCTCCACTTGTCCATTTCCTTGAGGGTGATATGGAGTGGACCTCTTCTGTCAAATGTGTTTTTGCTTCACTATTACCTCAATTAGATTGGAGTTGAAATCAAATCCTTAGTCTATCACCAATTCTCTTGGAAAATTAAACTTGTAAAAGATGATTTATCTTAGAAACTTAGCTATTTTTTTCATCTATTTCTTTTACTACTTTCATCTCATCCCACTTAGTGAGTTAATCATTGCACACAATATTGTATCCTTTTTCTCTAAAAGGAGGATCAATCATATCAATGAATTCCATGCCCCACTTCTCAGATGGCTCCAAAGACACTTTATTTTATGAAGAAATTTCATCCTTTTGAGTGGATTTCAGTGTCCCTAGGCATTCATCACACCATGCAGCATATATCTGGGCATATTTATGAAGAGTTGGCGAATAATATCCTCCTTATCGGATCTTGTAGGCTATCATCTTGGAAAAACATGGCCCCCCTAAGGTCCATCATGACAAGCTAAGAGGATGCCATAAAATTCATCTTCTCTCATAAATCTTCTGAAAATACAATCTAGTCCTAACTTGAAGATGGTTCTCCCAATAAAATTTTAGGAAGAACTTTTATGGTAATCTTACTTTTCTCCCTTGAATATAAGTGAGGAGGAAATTGGCTAGTTAATAGGAAGTTGGAAATGATAGTGAACCATGGAAATAGAAGTGATATGGAAACAATATGCTCATCAAGGAGCTCGTAATCCATTACTTATTCCACATCTGTATATAGGGTTAGTCTTAAACGTAAATTTGCAACAACATTCTCTTTTCTAATTTTTTCAACAATAGTCAAATCAAATTGTTGTAGCAATAGTAAACGGCTAATTATGCGAGCATTCACATTTGTTTTTTTCATTAAGAATGTTATTAATTCATGGTCAGTATGTACAAATACCTAATAACAAATTTTCTAATGCAAAAAAATGTTTAAAGAATATATACAACATCAAGGAGTTCATTTTCAATAATTGTATAATTAAGTTGAATCTTGGAAAGTTTTTGATAATAAAATATATGGGAGAGGGAAGTTTACCTTTGAGTTGTCCTAGTGGTGCCCCAACTAATTTATCTAGTGCATATGTATGGATATGGAATGGCAGATTCCAATTTCGACCTCTAAGGATTGGAGTTGTCATTGGTTTTTCTTTAATTTCCTCAAATGTTTTTTGGCATAAATCTTTCAAGAAGAAATCTGCAGCTTTTGTTAGTAATGGAAGTAAAGGAGAAGTAATCTTGCTAACATCTTTGATGAATCTAGAATAATATATAGAAAGGCCTAAAAAACTTCTAATATTCTTTTATTTTTTAGGAACATGAACCTTCTTGATGATGGTTATTTTGTTAGGGTCCACTTGGATTACGTTTGAAGAGAGAAAGTTCCCTAAGACAATCCCCTTGGTCATCAGAAATAACAATTTCACATGGCTTAGGGAGAGTTTCATTTCCTCACACCTCTTCAATATGTTGCATATATTTGAGAGAGCCTCTTGGAAATCATCCTAGTAAGGTACAAAATCATAATGTATATTTCCACTAATTCATGCACAAAGTTAGAGAATATAGTCAATGTAGTTATCTAAAAGGTGGCAGGGGCATTGCACAAAAAAAATGGGAGAACTTTGTAAGAAAAATTTCACCATGGACATGTTAAATTTGTTTTATCCTAATCTTTATTATTGATCTAGATTTGGTTATACACACTAAACCCATCCAAAAAGGATAACAATGGTTCCCTACAAGGGCAACAATAACTTGGTCAATAAATGGAAAAAAAATGATTCTTTCTAGTGCCTTTTTTGAGTTATATGTAATCAAAATAAATTCTCCATTTTCCTTCCTTATTAGGGACAATGACTAGGGGAGACACCCATTCACTATCTGAGATTTGATAGATGACTTTTGCATTCTACAATTTTCGCAATTCATCTTTCACAATGTCTTTTAATGCAAGGTTCATTCACCTTTGTGGCTAGCAAATAGCTTTATGATCCTCCTTCACACACACACACACACACACACACACACATGTTGTGAGTGCACGCATAAGGATGTATTCTCTTCATCCCTTTATAATCCCATTCAAATGGATCAACATGTTATTTCAAGAGAGTGAGAAGATGAACTTCTTGATCAACTAAGAGAAAGGGGTTGATTTTCAAGGTTTTCGAGGGGTTGATTTCTATGGTTTTCACATTATTTTTCTAAAAAACAATAGCTATCAAATCTTCCCATGAACTATATTTAGAACAACCAAGTTTTCCAATAGATTCATCTTCTAAGCCATCATATATTCATCGTAGCAGGGTACTTATTTTGCAAAAATTTATCAAAAAGATTGCCTTCATCAATTTTTTTGTTGCCAATGGTGGTTTCTAATGTACATATAGGGTAAGATAATGATAGAAAAGAGTACTATTCTTCTTCCTTTTCTATACAAATAGGAAAGTCATACTAAATGATAGGTTAAGTAAGTGGATATAATACAAGTTGTTTTTTAGATTGTCCATTGGCGATAGTTATATTTCCAACCCTACGATATAGGCATCATCAGTGACTAACCAAGTCTTCCTAAGATGAGAGAATATCCATTAAACTTACTCTTGGGCTAAAGGACAAGACAATTGGTGGGATGCTCCCTAGAATCAATAGATATGATTACATCTTCAATGATACAATTAGGTGTTATTTTGGATCTATGAGAAAGTTGTAGCAATGAGGTGATCTTATTTAGAGATTCTTGGAGATTGAGTTTGAGCATAGTCTCCTTAGTCATGAAATTTATCAAATGCCCCAAATCAACAAGAGTGTTAGGAACTACAACATCATTGATGTGGACATCTACTAATGGGCTCCCATCATCTAAGTAATTGGGAATGATGACTCTTTAAATCATAAGATCAATTATCTACCCTATGACATTAATAGTAGGGTCACCTCTTTTTCTCTTCTCTAACCTGCTCAGGCATTCCCATTTGATGACATTATTGTAGATAGGAACATCCTTGATGGCTTGAAGGAGGGGGACCTTGATATTCTTCATCTATTTCACATTGTTTGTGTAGTAGGTCCATCAAAAGTGTGTAACATGGATACTCCTTGGATGCAAAATTAAATTCCACATCCAACGGGTGCTACCACTCAAAATTTGAGTAAAATAGTAAGGAGATAAGGTGAAAATACAATTTGAAAAAGTATTTATTTTATTTTATTTTATTTTTTATCCTTTTACCTTTTTAGTCAAAAAATGGTGAATCATCCACCATGGTTGACATCATCATATTGAATTCTATTGGTTCTTATAAAGTTGTTTTTTGTTGTACATTTTTGTTTTGAGTCTCATTTTTTACTTCAAAATTTCTCTAATGGTTGCAGATAATGCGTGGAGAAACATGTGAGTTTTGGTGCGAATAGTGGCATGCAATGCAAGGTACGAAAAACCTAATCAATGAGCATTGAACCAAGGTGCAATTGACTTGAACAAATGTTGTGTGATGGGTGTGATGTTTTGGGGTTGTCAATAGTTTGTAGAATCATACATATGTTGCAGAATGCTTTAAAAGCCATGTAAAGGTAAGTGTCAATCTTAAGGGGTCAAATTGATGTATGATGTCATATTGTCCCTACTAGTAATAGCTATTGTGTGAGTATTGTACATGTTTAACAATGCCAATATATGTATTTGTTGAATGGAAAAATTGTATGTCGTTACATTCTTGTAGATGCCATGTCACTATATTGTTAGTGTTATGTTCCTAATAAGTATGTTATTGATATTAGTGTGTTAATAGATGAGTGATAGTATGGTTGGGGAAAGTATGTTGTTGGTGTTAGTTGGTTATACTAGCATTTAATATATGGTTGTATAAGTCACATAGTGTATTTTAGGGGCTTGATTAGTGGCTAATATTGATTATATGGCTAGGAGATTCTATAGATGCTATAGCATTGCTTCCAGAGCCTTGTATATGTTGTTTCAAGGTAGTCAATAGAGCTTTTAAATAACGAATTTATTAAAATTCCTTATGAAAATAATACAAAACAATTCCCCAATGGGTTGTAATATAGACCAGATTAAATAGTAGAACAACAAACCCTTATAAAGAGGATTCAATAATTTTCTATAAATGGAGCCAAAGGATCTCTAGAAGGAACAAGAGATAAGATATTTGCTCTTTGCACTTGAGTAAGATTTGAATTTTATGAATATGAGAGTAAAATTCCTTCTCAAATTGGAGGAAATAGACTCACATATTTCCAAGGTGAACAAATTAGATTATAGGAGCCTAAATTGGGCTCTAAAACCATCCATGCTTGCCTTGATACAACACAAGTTCTTGGGGCACCCTTCTGAAGGGGTAAGACTTATGGTCGCTTCTTGTCTTAGTGAGATTATAAGCTTAACTTCACCTATACCTCCTCTAAAAAATTACGACATTATGAAGATATTATTAGCATGTTTTAACTAAATACGCTAAAGGTGTCATTTGAGAAGGATTATTTGGAGAAACACCATAGTGCAATAGCTCATTGGAACAAGAATGAAGAGATCTATATGATAGGATGATGAAAAGTGACTTTAAGTTGTTGGAGAGATTGTAGATGAATATTTACTATTTTTTGGAATTAAAAAGTGGATTAAATCAAATAAAAAATTAATTAAATAAAATTAAAAAGGGGAAGCCTCTCGAATAAAAATAAAATAAAGGTGCAAGGAATAATTAAATAAGTGTTTCTAGAATATTATAGAGAGATCCATCAAGTCTTTATAAGTATGGGGGAGCAATTCGTTTGGGCATATCATGGATTTGGAGTATTTTATTTTGGAGAGTTTGGGAACTTGGGTTTTCAAGATATAAAAGCCTTAAGATGAAATCCATTGGGTTTCTTGGTGTGTTGGAAGAAAACTGAACTCATTGTTGTGTATATTTAATCTATAAATTGCATTGGGCTTCAATGACATTAGTTGTTATGCACATTTGGAGAACTTTGGATGAGTGGGGATCACCCAGATCTGCTATTGGAGCTTCATTTCTCGTTATAGTCCGAGAGTCCAAATTCAATATTGGAGCAATTTTTGGAGGCCATCACCTAAGCCACTTTCTTTCTAGCTAGCTTTTTGTATTTGCATGTAATATCATAGTTGATATTTAATATATGATAAGAATGAGTTTTTTTTCATTTCTCGCGTTATATATATATATATATAATATAACATAATTCAATTAATGAAATTTTCATGTGTTTTGTGGTTTGGATATCAAGGCAAAATTTTTCTAAGGTGAATTTCACTTAACAAAAATATTAAATGGGATGTTACAAGTTGGTCCCTCATATTGAAGTAAGTATCATTGCGCATGTTTTAATGGAATCCACATCCCAAGGATCACAAGCCACTTCCCCTCACTTCAAGGATGTTACCCATAGTAAACAAGCCTATTTCGGTTTTGGAAACCTATCTAAAAATGAGGTTGGTGAGACGAATAATATCCATAAAAGTAGGAAGCCTAAGGACTTGACATCATGACCTCATGTTTGTCAACTTCATGTTGAGAATAGAAAGAATTACAGATCTCCCTTACACTAGGCTATAGAAAGCGTCTTTCAATACACTAATATTTATTTAATAAATATATTTTGAACAAATATTTTGATTAACCAACTCACTCACATGCACAATAAAAGAAAATTAGAACACTTCGTTTATACCATTTCTATACTCATAACATCTTTTAAAAAAGGTGTGGCATACGAATAAATCAGGAGTATGTGCTTTTTTGTTTTAAATGCTATTATATAGATATTTATGTGATATTATTAACCATTTTAAATTTCGTTTTATAACTTATTTGATTGGTTTAAAAAGTTTGTAACATAGAAGATTATGCCCATATTTGTTTTCATTAGATTTGCTTTAATCAAATTGGAACACTTGTAAACATAACTTTGTAATATAACATAGTGTGTCAAATATGTTTTATTCATTTTAGTTTAAGTTAATTATTTAATAAATCATTCCAATCAAATTTGAGTTATTAATTTAATGAATCGTTCCAATCAAATTGAAATATTTTATTAAATGTTTGAAATATTTTTGTTTAGTTATTTTTTCAAAATAAATGTGTAATGTTTTTAAATATTCAAATACTTTGTATCAAAATTAAAATTTTGAAATCAAATGTTATATATCAATATCAAATTTTAAAATAAATAATTAAATTATTTCTAAATAGAATATAGTTAAACTCATGCATATAAAGTTTTTAAATGAATAATTTAATTGAGTATTCTTGATAATGGTATGTTGTGCATTTATTTTTTTATTATTTAATAAATCATTCCAATCAAATTTGAGTTATTAATTTAATAAATAGTTCCAATCAAATTCAAATATTTTATTAAAATATTTGAAATATTTTTGTTTAACTATTTTTTTAAATAAATTTGTAATGTTTTTAAAAATTTAAAAATTTAAGTCATCTTTGCAAATCTAGAGGACAAAGAAAGGGTTTTCGAGGAGGGGCCGTATTTTATGAATAATGTGGGTTTGTTCATGAAACACTGGGAGGAAAGATACAACCCGGAAAATGAAAGAATGCTGGCTACCCCAATCTGGGTTTGATTGTTTGGACTGCCAAAGGAATTTTGGGACCCCGAAATCTTAGAGGGTATTGGAAATACAATTGGGGGCTTTGTTAAAATAGTAGAGGTGACAAAGCGGGGCAAGTTTAACTCATATGCTAGGCTCTGTGTATATATGAATATATCTGAGCCTCTTCCAGAATCTATTGAACTGGAATACCATGATGATATCTGGAAACAGTCAATAGAATATGAACATATTCCATTTAGATGCCGTAAGTGCCACGAATACGGCCATCTATACAGACAATGTCCGCTGAATAAGGAGGAAGAGTTCGATAAAAGCCAAGAAACACATCAAAGAGAAGCAGGCGAAATGGGAGAGGCAGAGAGGGATCTTCAACAAGTTTCAAGAAGGAAGAAACAGGGCAAAGAGGGTCCCAAGACTCAGACGCATGAAAAGCCCCTTAGTACAGTAAGCCAAAACAAGTTCCATGTCCTTCAAAATGAAAACGAGGACTATGAAGTGAACCTGGGGGATGATGAAGAGCTTGGCAATACGCCTATGGAAGTAGTCATGGAAACAAAGGAAAAATAGAAGAGTATGGGGAAAGCAGTGGAAGAAAGGGTGGTGGGAGAGTCAGAAATAGTGACAGAGCATTCCTAGATGGAAGTGGAGAACCAGAAGGAAAATGAGGTGGAGGAGGAAAAAATCATGAAACAACTAATTCAGGAATGAAAAAACTTGGATAACAGATTCATACCAGAGAAACAGAAACAATTGTACAAAGAAGCATTTCAAAAGTACAAGGAAAAAACGGGAGAGCAAGGATAAACAGTTAATCATAGCAAGCGAACAGGAGAATGATCAGATGGGAATGGACGTTTCTAGCAAAAATAGCAGGAAAAGAGGATGGAAGACACTGAGTGAAGCCATTCAGACTGTGGGAGAAACACTGATTAACTCAGGTAAAGTGATACCTCTATCAGAGGTATTCTTCCCCTCCTACCAAAAGTTTTAAATGATTGTCATCAGCTGGAATATTAGAGGCTTAAATAGCAAAGGAAAACAGAGGTATATGAAAGAGAAATTGAAAAAATAAAAACCGAGTATTATGATTCTTCAGGAAACAAAAATTTCAGTGCAGTAGTTGGAAGAAATAATTAATAAAAATAAGCTTCAATACGAAGTTATGGGGCAAGATGCTATTGGATCTGCGGGAGGAACTGCTATCTTATGGAACCCAAATGACATAATCCTAGGAGGTTGGACTAGCATGACTAGTATCCTTATAGGCATTGGTAGAATAGTAGGAACGAAAGAAAAAGTAGTCATTTCAGGGGTCTATGGCCCACCCACCCTAGGGGAGAAATAAAACTTCATGCAAAAAATGAAGGCAATTCGTAGAATCTATCTAAAGCCTGCATGGATTATAGGGGGTGATTTTAACCTAATCCGTTCCCTCGAGGATAAAAAGGGGGGGATAAGAAAAGCTGATCAATACATGAGTATGTTCAATGACATGATTGATGAATTAAGATTAGTTGATATTCATACAATCAACAGAATCTGTACCTGGAACAATAGGAGGGGGGGTAAGAACCAGATAGCCTCGAGACTTGATCGTTTCTTAGTATCTGAACCTGTTATGAACAAGGATGTTTTCGTTGAAGCAAAGATCATGCCTTGCCTTGGTTCCGATCATTGGCCTATCAAACTAGAGGTAGATATTAAAAAGAATTCAGATTTGAATCCTTTTTGTTAAGAGATCCAGGATTTATTAAGAAAATGGAAGAATGGTGGACACAGAGCTCAGCCCAGGGTAAAGGAAAGATGCATACTTTCCAATTAAAACTTAAATAATTGAAAGGGAAAATCAAGAAATGGAACAAGGAGGAGTTTGGTAATATTCTGGAGGAAAAACAAAAACTGGAAGGGGAAATGGAATCTCTGCAACAGAAGATAATCATAGAAGGTAGGACAAAGGAAAGCATTAGAGAGGAGGGGATAATTCTTGGAAAACTTGAGGAAAGGCGGAAACAAGAAGAAGTGTTGTGGAGGCAGAAATCAAGAATAAAATGGTTAAGGGAAGGGGAAAGAAACACTAAATTTTTCCATCAGGAAATGATCCAACACAGACAAAGAAATAGGATATTGTCCATCAAAGATCAGAATGGAGAGAGAGTAGTGGAGCAAGAAGGGATTGAACAGGTGCTGGTTGACCATCATAAAGACATTTTAGTTGAACCAGCAGTAGACAGATCGGAAGCTATAAAGAAAATATGCTCTGCCATCCCCCAATTAGTTACAGAAGACCAAAATAATGCTTTGATGAGAGCTACTAATTTAGATGAGGTAGAAGAAATAGTTAAATCCATGAAAAAGGGTACTACTCCAGGCCCAGATGGCTTCATGATTGAATTCTTTCAAGCGAGCTGGCATTTTTTAGGAAGAGAAATCCTAGAGTTGATAGAAGAATCCCGGATGAACCAGAAGGTATGGCCCGCTATTAATTCCACCTTCTATGCTTTGATTCCTAAGAATGATAACTTAGAAGATGCTAATGGGTTTAGACCCATAGCGTTAGGCAATGTCATATATAAGATAATAACATCCTTCATTGCTAAAAGACTGAAACCTCTGTTGGATAAGCTAATATCTTCTAAACAAACAGGTTTTGTAGAAGGTAGGCAAATCCTTGATGGTCTAGTAGTAACCCAGGAGGTCATCCACTCTCTAAAAATGAAAAACCAAAAGGGTATGATGATTAAATTAGACCTGTCGAAAGCCTATGATAGACTGAACTGGAAATATTTAGGAGAGGTCCTGGAAATTTTTGGCTTTTGTAGGAGATGGGTAAAGTGGATTCATAGTCTAATTTCATCCCCGATCTTCTCCATGCTCGTTAATGGAACTCCCTCAAAAACTTTTAATGCGTCTAGAGGAATCAAACAGGGAGACCCATTATCTTTGTTTCTCTTCATATTGGCAGCAGAAGGCCTTGGTAGATACATTAAAAAAGAACCACCCGCGAACAAAATCAAGGGCTTGAAGCTATGGGGTAATGAGTTGCCTCTAACTCATCAGCAATTTGTTGATGATATTATACTTTTCGGAGAACCAACGGTGAAAGAAGTGAGACAGTTGAAGAAGATTTTGGACTTATTTACAGAAGCCTCTAGACTAGAGATCAATAGAGACAAATCTTGTGTATTTATATTCAACACAATGGAACAGATTAAAAATCATCTCATAAGACTGTTGGGCTTTAGAAGAGGAGAGTTACCAACGAAATACTTGGGGAATATGCTGGACTTTACTTCCAAAAGACTGAAAAACTGGCAAGGAATCTTGGACAAACTGAGAAACAGAATTGCGAACTGGGCTTTTAGAACCCTGAATATGGCAGGGAGGATAGTGCTGGTGAAATTAGTCCTCCAAGCTATTCCCATATATCCTCTGTCGATAATGGCAGTGCCTTTAGGTATCTGTTCAAAAATTAGAGAAATCATAAGAAAGTTCATTTGGGGAGGAACGGATCATCAGAAAAAATGGGCCCTTGTTTCTTGGAATCACCTAACAGAAAGGAAGGAAAAAGGAGGATTGGGATTACGTGACCCGGAAAGACTTAACAAGGTGTTAGGAGCAAAGATTTGGTGGCGTTGGCTAAGGGGGGGTAACGACCTGTGGAAAGTCATTTGGAGACGCAAATACAATATGCCAAACACATCAATCGACATGTTAAGGCAGAGGGAAACCCCCAAGGGTTCAACAATCTGGGACCTTGCCTGACAGAACAGAGATATTGTGGAAAACCATATTTTTTGGGAAGTCCAAGGTGGAGGGGAAGCTAATTTCTAGGAGGAAAAATGGCAACAGAAGGAAAAAATGAGCAAAATTCAATCGGTCCAACAGTTACAAGGAAAAATAGGGGGAAATCAAAACCATGTCAAAGATTATTGGAAAGAGAATGAACTGGATGGAATATGGAGAAAATGGACAGATCCAAGTGAATGGGATTGCGATATAAACCAAGAGCAACAAGAAGCATACATGAAGGAGGTGGAGTCTAGGAAAATTAAAGCCCGCGAGGGTAGAGACATTCTTAGATGGGGGAACTCCATGAAAGGTTCTTTCACTATCAAAGAGGCATACTATCTATCTGAGACACAAGTTATTGATGAGGAGAATCTAGAATGGAAAACTATATGGGGAAGTAAATGGTGGCCGAAACTCTCCCTATTTATATGGCTTGTAGCCAAGAACAAGCTTTTAACTTTGGACATAATTCAAAAAAAAGGCTTCAGCGGACCTTCAAGATGTTGTCTATGTAAAAATGCAGAAGAGAATCGATCCCATCTCCTGATTTACTGCTCATTCACTAAGAAAGTATGGAGGGATACAAGAAAGATATTTGGTAAACCAGAGACTGGTCTCAGAGACATCAACGCAATCATTTTCCACTGGAATCAAGAGAAATTTCAATGCAAATTTGTTAGCAGAGCTTGGGATCTTATTGCAGGTTTCGTTCTATGGATGGTCTAGAAAGAAAGGAACCGTCGGATCTTTCAGGACAAAGCCAAAGATCCGGAAGTTATATGGAAACGAGCGGTCATCTTAATGAGGGAAACAATCTTGGCAGAGAAATGGGATGTGGAGGATTGGAAAGTGAACCACACAGAGGAGATGATTCTAAACAGCCTGAACTTAAAATATGAGATGGTTTTTCAGGAACATGGTGGCAAGCATAAAGATCAAATCCAAAATCCTGACATCTTTATCTATCCTAGAGATAACTTTATTAAATTAAACTTCGATGGAGCATCGAAGGGGAATCCGGGCAATGCTAGTTTCGGAGGTATTTTTCGCGATAGTCAGAAACAGGTAAGGTGGATTTATGGGGAATGGGGCGGGGAAATGACGAATAATGAGGCGGAACTTTGGCCAATCCACCAGGGACTGAGGATTGCAATCAGAAATGGTTATACAAGCCTGGAAATAGTTGGCAATTCTCAAATTGCGATTGATATTTTGAAGAAACTTAGCAATGGAAGAGATTGGGAGCGAATAACAAACAATTGGAGGACAGCCGAAATTGTTCAGGAGATAGCAGGTTTGCTAAGAAGGATTGATTACAAAGTATTTTGCCATGTTAGGAGAAATGGGAATCGCGCGGCCGATTTCCTGGCGAATTGGGGCTGTAAAGGACGAGACAGCTTGGTAGACAGCCAATGGAAATCGATTTGCGCCAGCAGGGATTGGCTAGACTTGGCAACGATTATTAATGAGGATCATGCATAGGCAACACGCGAGAACGTCAGAAGTAATGAGTTGGACAGGTGAAGGGGATTGGAGATTCTGATTCATGAATGTAGGTTAGTTGGAACAGAAGAGTGATTTGATGGGAATGCACCGAACGGCTCATCGATGGTGTGCGAGGAAGCAAGCTCAGGATCATTCCCACTATGAAATAATTAATGCATGCGATCGGAGAGGAGGATGGAGTGGCTTGTCAGATCTGCTGACGGTAATCTTGAATCCGGGAATGATGGGAATGATGACCACAAGAGGCAACATCCCGGATAATAATCGACGGCAGAATAATACTGATTCAGGCGCGTACTTTGGCGATAGCAATGTTATAAAATCCCAGACAGGTAAGAAAAAGTCGCAGTTCGACTGTTTCCTAACTCAGAGCGCAGAGGGAGGGATAGGAACGATTCAACGAGGCAGAATTACTTCCCACTGGCACTAGAGCATAACCTGTGGCATTATTCGTGCTACCATGGAGACTAGGATGAAATCTAGGGTAACGGAGGATTTGAAGAATACAACTGATAAGAATAGGGATAGGAAAGGCAAGACTATTGCAAAGGAGGAGCTCCCACCAAAAATTTTTGAGATTGAGGACGACCCTGTGGATGTTGACCCCTGGTGCGAATCCCATAGGAAGTATATAGTCCATGGCAACGTTACAGGTACTAGGAACCAGCAGGCGAAAGGGGATCAGCCTGCCTTACGGAGGAACGAGTTAGGAGATACGGTAGAAAGAGAAATGTTAAGGTTTCGGGGAATAGAGCAGCTGCGGGTGGTATGAGGGGTCGGAGGCAGAGGAGGAACACAAACGACAGAGGGGAGAATTCCAAGCAAGAAAGGGCACCCGCAAAAAAAGCAAGAAGCTCGATAGAACAAAAAATTTGCCAGGCTGAGAGAGCTTACTAGCAGAATACAAACCCAGAGGTCAGAAGGATTATACAACACCTGGAGGAGGAGTCTTTGCAAGGCCAATCAGACGAAGAAATGGAGGATTGGGAATTCTTATTGCAGGATCCAAGTAACACTAGGGGCAGAATGTCTCTGTTCAAGCAATCGCTCCACATGTATTGGGTGATGAAAAGGTTATTGGCAAAAGCTCTTGAGCAAGTTGCTACTGAGATGGCGAAAATAGCGCAGGGAGGTCCAGAGATGTGTAGGGAACTGAGGTTCATACACATTTCTCTAGAACGACAAGAGGAGAAACTAGATGAATTACATCAGCTGTTGAAGGGAGATCATGAGGGCGCAGACGGAGGAGCAAACCAACAACCTGCAACTGAAGATGTCTGAGATCAAATATGTATAGGAAAATACATAATTTTGCTAAACATAGTTTCCTGCATGTTCTAGATAAAGGGAACGTTTCTATGCAGATTAGTAGGATTAGAAGTAATTAGGACTGTTTAGTTCATCTTGCCAAGATTTTCAGACTTTGGGCACTTTATTTCTGGTCGGCGCTTAAAAACTTTAGATGGTTTAAATACTTGGTTTCCCCATGCGGGCGAGTTATTTTGTTCTGGATCTATGTATTGTTCTATTTTCTATAAAGTAATAGAAAGAGTCCCACCTCAACTTACAAAAAAAATATATATATATATATAATATTGTGTATTAAAATTAAATTTTGAAATCAAATGATGTATATCAAATTTTGAAATAAATAATTAAACTACTTATAAATAGAAAATAGTTAAACTCGTGTATATAACATTATTAAATGAATAATTTAATTGAGTATTCTTCATAATGATATGTCTACACATTCATTTTTTTTTACTAAGCTTAGCCTAGATCTTAGTCAATATACTTGTAAGATGGAAGGATCTATCCACTAATGGAATGTTAGTCACTGAGTTTGTAAGAGGAACTAATGGGATGTTATTCACCGATTTTGTACGAGGACAATTGGGGATGTTATTGGACTAATGGGATGCTAGAGTTTGTACTAGGATCATGACTATTGAGATGGCTATTCGCATACTAATGGGATGCTATTCACATACTTTGTACGAGGACTAATGGGACGCTAGATTTTGTATTAGGATCATGACTAATGGGATGGCTATTCACGAGCTAATGGGATGTTATTCAGAGAGTTTGTACGAGGATCAAAGCGAGGATGCTATTCACTATGTTATCATGACTAATGGGATGTTATTCACCTTAGATGCTATTCACCGAGTTTGTACCATGACTAATGGGATGTTATTCACTGAGTTTGTACAAGGATCAAGGTGGGGATTCTATTCACAATTATCATGACTAATGGGATGTTATTCACTTGGGATTAGCTCATGACTAATGGGATGCTATTCAAGGTGGGGATGTTATTCACCGACTTTGTACCACAATCAAGGTGGGGATTTTATTCATAGTTATCATGACTAATGGGATGCTATTCACCTAGGATTAACTCATGACCAATGGGATGTTATTCATGGATGCTATTCACCTGGGATGTTATTCATCAAGTTTTTACGAGGATCAAGGTGGGGATGTTATTCACCAATTTATCATGACTAATGGGATGTTATTCACCGAGTTTTTATGAGGAGGTGGGCATGTTATTCACAATTATCATGACTAGTGGGATGCTATTCACCTAGGATGGGGGTGATGGGATGCTATTCACCTCGGATTAACTCATGACTAATGGGATGTTATTCACTAGTGGGGATGCTATTGACACTTATCATGACTAATGGGATGCTATTCACCTAGGATGGGGGTGATGGGATGTTATTCACATGGAATTAACTCATGACTAATGGGAAGCTATTCACATTGGATGTTATTCACTGAGTTTGGGATTAAATCGTGACTAATGGGATGTTATTCACCTGGGATGGGGGTGATGGCCTGATATTCACCTAGGATTAACTCATGAATAATGGGATGTTATTCACGTGGGATGTAGTTCACCGAGTTTGTACAAGGATCAAGGTAGGGATGTTATTCACCGAGTTATCATGACTAATGGGATGGTATTCACCGAGTTTGTACGAGGAGGTGGGGATGCTATTAACTCATGACTAATGGGATGTTATGGATGTTATTTACTGATTTATCGTGACTAATGGGATGTTATTCACCGAGTGCTATTCATCTATTCATTGATTTATCATTACTAATATGATGTTATTCACCGAGTTTGTACGAGGAGGTGGGGATGTCTAAACCTCACCCAAACCAATTAGTCTATACCTCATGGGTTGATATGTCTACACATTGATAAATAAGATAAAAATTATACAAATCCTATATCTTAATACAAAACCCTAATTTAAATCCCTAAATTTTCATATTTATTCTCTATCTTAAACCAATGAAGACATGTAACACCTACCAAGTCAAAGATCTCCATTATCTTCTAAGAAAGAAATTTTTATTTATATAAAATAAAAATATCATGTAATTATGAAAATATATTTTTTACATAAACATAGAAATTAATATTATAGTGGATACTTTATCATGTTTAAAGGATAAATTTTATCATAAATATTAAATATATTTGTTATATATCTATATATATATAACAAAATTTAGTATAACTCATAAAGTCTATACTTAAAAAATGTATATATAAAGAGAAATTATTCATAATGATGCAAATTTACCTAAATCTCTAAGACTTAGACAAAAAAATCCATGCTTTAGGAAAAGGAAGAATGATTACAAAATGTTGGGGGAGAGTGTGGGGGAGGGGTTGGGGTTGTGTTACATAAGGATAATCATTTCTCCAAGCTATAGTTCGGGTTGGGCAAAGGAACTAAAAACTATGGAGAACTGCTGAGTCTCAAGCTTCTTCTCTTGTTTTCTATTGAGAAGGGATGTCCACAATGGAATATTTTAGGAGACTCAATATTATTATCAATTGATTTAATGAGCTTATCAGATGTCACAAGCACACACTTCATCATATCCTTGAATATATTTTACAATTAAAGATTGCTTTTGATAAGATTTCATGGTGTCATATATATAGGGAAAGGAACACAATCACATACACTCTCTCTAAGGCATGGGTTGAACACAATCTAGGCACTTGGAAGATCATGGAGCAACTAGATGGGACCTCTTATGAGTATTATCACGCGTATTTCTTAAAGAGTCTATTGATGAACACTTTACATTGATCACTTATTACACTTATGTTTTTTATGAGTTAAAATTCCTAGGAGACTAAGAAGATATTACTTTAATATATATATATTATTATATATATTATATTCTAATTTTATGATGTTATGTTTGTGTCTATTGATAGACATTAGTATTTATGGAAACAGAAAGGGCCCTCATATGAGGCCTCATCTTTTGATCATTTTTGAACTAGTTGTATCAACCATTTTTTTAATGCACTTCAATGCATATATAGAATGTAGTTTTCATAAAAACATCTAATGGAAATTAAGATTTTTCCCTCATTAAAAAAGGAATAATTACAAAATTTCAATAAAAATATATAACATGCACCACATTCCAAGTGAGAAAAATAACATGCAAAGTGGAAAATGTTCTTTTTAAAGGAGAAATGAATGTTTATATATAACAGGATCACAATATAGTCATAATAAAATAAAATCAATATCAAAGATATTATACACAGCTACAATTTATTATTAATCATGTATATTTACATATATAAATTATTGAATAGTCAATTTAATTATGTAAGTTGTAAATATATGTGACGAAAAATGTTCTCTAATTTGTATTTTCTCTTTAAATATATCATCTTATATTTAACTTAACTTCGGATCTACCAAGAGTGGTGAGGGGTCAAATCTCTTTTCACTCTAAAAGAGTTTTGCATCTTGAAGAGATTTTATCCCTCTACAGGCTTGTTAGATCCAAAATTAAAATGGATCTAAATTGGTTTTATTAATAATTATAATTATAATTATTAATATTATATATTTTATTTTATTTTTTATTTTATTAATTCAACCTAGTCAAAATGTTTTATTATTATTATTTAGTTTATTTTAATTTTTATTTTATTTTGACTAAACATGACATTACAACATCTCTAGGTATTGGGATGGAGAACATCTCTAGGAAATCACTTTTAAGTTATTACTATTCTTTCATTGAGCCCACAAGTAAAAGTTTACAAAAATGTACATCATTACAACTCTCCATAGTTTTTAAATCTAATTTAAAAAATGTTATATTTTGATTTTGAAATGAGTTATGATTTTTGGGAAAATGGTATTGATAAACAATGGTATTGGCCCATGGTATTGTAACAAAAGTTATTTACAAGTTAATAATATCCATGGTAAAATGGTTGAGAATCTTGTTATATTGTATGTTTATTGTAAGTATTAAGTTTTAATTTTAAAAATATTACCAAATTAAATTTAAAAATATATATTTGTGAAAAAAATTGATTTTGAAATGAATTATGGTTATTTGGTATGTGGTATTGACAGGCCATAGCATTGGCCAATGGTATTGTAAGAAAGTCTATTTAGAAGTTAATAATGTCCATGGTAAAATGGGATAAATATTCATATTTAAGAATCTTTGTAAATATTATTTTTTATGTGATTATTAAGTAAATTTAAATATGCATACAAAATCAATATTTTAATTTATATGGTAAAACAGATATTAATTTATAACTACTATCTATATGCTATACATTTTAATATCATATGTATATTAGGATTTTCTTTTATTTAAAAAATTGTTCTAAATTTTCTTAATAAAAATAGAATTGCACTATAAAAAAAACAGATTTTAAAAAATACCTTAATCGAGCTTATAGAAGGTGACTGGGCACAATAAAAATAAAAAACAACAAATAAGTTGATCACCTTTTTATTATAAAATACAAAATTTCTTAAATATATTAAAAATTATTTACCCAAAGTGAAAATATAGATAATAATCAAACTTAAACATTCCAACTGGGCCACAATAAAAATAAAAAGCAAATAAGTTGATCACCTTTTTATAAATAAAAAATTTCATAAAATAATATAAAATTATATACAAAAGTGAAAATATAGATCAATAATCAAACTTAACCATTCACTTTAGCATTAAATTTGAGATTCTCGAATGTTGCTTTCCAGCTAGCATCCATATATCCCCCACCTGGACACCCAGGCTCCAATGACCATTGCCTAGTCTCCCATTTATAATGCAACATACTATTGCCTCCCCTTAACATAAGCCAAATATCCTGATGGTCATCTCCAACTACAATAAAATCAGTTCCTTCTGATGATTTGATCATACTTTCAATAGATGCAACAGGGATGGTGTCAATCATAATCCATATCCTGCTTACTGGAGTATATTTCCACAATCCTATATCAGCATGACACACTATTGGTAGTCTCCCATATACCTGTTTTCCATCATCATTTTGCTTCACTCTTCCAACAAATATCATTCCTAAATTAATACCTCCCCTAATATGGGGGATCACAGCTGGTAAAGCAACATTATTGTAACATGTTTCTGGGCGATGTTTTTCCATTTGAATTGTTTCTGGGAAATTCTCAACCCTATCTCCATGGATTTCAGCATAGGCTTTTTTGTCATTGTTATTTACAGGATCATTACACAAATAATGAAAATATTGATAGGTTGCTGAGAAGACATAAATAACACTGTCATTCTTATAACTCCATAACCTGGATGGAAAACTCTTTGATCTGACAGGAACATCACCCAGAAAAGGGCAAAGTGGCTTCAATGTCCACATCTCAGTTATGGAATTATATCCAGCAACATGAACAAGACTATGGCCCTCATGATACCAATTGCCAAACAGATAAACTCTAAAATGCCCTGTGTTGTTGTCAGTGTACATCTCAGCTGTTCCATGGACAACAAGAAGGTTCAGAAATTTACCACTGGTACGTGTCTCTCTAGAGATCTTGGGCAAACTCTTGACCTGGGCAGTGAGAGGATTAACAACATGCAATGTGCAGTCAGATCTAGCTACTAAAAACAAACCTTCACTGCTAGCTTTGATGCCCAGAGTTTTCAGGCCCATATTATCCCAATTGCAAGGGACCTTCAACAAAAACCAGCTCTTTGAGATAATGCTAAAAACCCACATGTCTAAGTTGCAGTTGTTAATAACGATGCATTTTTCAGTACTGGTACAATTTTCTTGAAAAAATTTGGAAGCACAGACAGTAGCCCAGTAATCACATATCGATCTACAAGTCAACAAATCATGAAGGGGGAGTTTCAGAAAAACTTCCTTTAAAACATCTCCAGGAATATGAATGAATTTACCTTCCTTTTCTTTTCCCTTTTGAACAGAAGACTTTATATCTCCTTTAATATCTCGAACACTTGTGCCTGCAGAAATTATTCTGCTCTTATAGTATCTGTTGAACTCGCTGATCAAAAGATCCATTGGAATTCTTTCTGCAACATGAATAACTGCTTCTCTCCATTCAGGGGTATGGACTTTGCCGTCAAGATTCCTCTTCTTCCCACGTTTCTGATCTCGATCGCCATCAATAGTCCTCTTCCTTCCACGTTTCTGATCTCTTTCTTGAATCTGAAGTTTCTGCGAAATATAATCTTCCACCATTGGAAAGATAGCTTCCAACGTAGAAGCATTGGACTTTCCTTTCTTGCGGCACTCCATATCAACTGTACTTTATTTGATTGTATTCCTCTGTATATATAGTAACGCCACCAAGAAATAGGGTTGGCCGCTGCATTTCCGAATTCTTGTATTGTGTCCCACACGAGTAGATTTTGACCAGATTTAATCGTATCGGGGCACCATGTGCTATGGCGATGACGTGAATAAGTTGGATACAGCCAACTAGGCCGCGGCCTTTATGCACAGGATGACTCATCTCTTATCTTGGTTCTTAGTTCGAGGAGTTAATCCTCGTGGCCTGCGCAAAATATTATCGTTGGTGGTTTAATTCATTGTAAATCACAGCAATCACAAATAATATATATAAAATATTTATACAGTTACATTTATAATTATAAAATATTTATATGTCACAGAGTTTAATTCATTGTAAATCATGGTAATCTCAAATAATATATATAAAATATTCATACAGTTACATTTATATTTATAAAATATTAGATATCAGAGGTAATCCTGATAATATATATATATTAATATATATATAATTATATATATATATATATAATATATAGACAGTTATATTAAATTTAATAAAATAACCAGTATGTAAAGGTTAATCCTGGATAAAATATATAAAATATTCATACGGTTACATTTATATTATAAAATATTAATTGTGCTGGTAATTTGGATAATATATAGAAAATAATATAAAAAAATTCATACAGTTACATTTATATTATAAAATATTAATATGTTAGCGGTAATTTTGGATAATATATATAAAATATTTCTATAGTTATCTTCATATATTAGGGTGGGTTAAAAAAATAGTTTCAATGTTGAATGAAAAATGATGTGTTAATGGGTTTATTAATGAGATATTTTTACTAAAATTGTGGTATATTTGATCAAGTATTTTTATAGGATAGAGTTTGTTTTAATGTTTAATAGAAAAACTATTTCAATATTGAAAGGAAAAATTGTCACCAAAATTATAGTAGTCTTGGTCAAGTATGGACATCTTCATCTTCAACCCATTTTCATAAAATTTGAACAAAATATAAAACCCCACACAAAAAACATTAAAAAAAAATTAAAACAGCAATAATGCCCTTAATTTTTTCTTCAAATAAAATAAAATAACAGTAAACATAAAATATTGTAAATTGTATTTAATTTTTAAAAGTTTGTGAATTACTAAAATTATATTTAATAGGAAAACAATTTTGTTATTTTCTGAAAAGATTTTTTTGGCTTAAATCACATTAGAATGCTTTTCTTAATATGGATCACATAAGCCTCAATTCCACAATTGTGTTATTGTTATACATTTCAGTAATGGCATTGTTTGATATAAGTGATCCATCCAAAGTTTTGGATGGGAACTCCATCCATCATCGTGGACCAAAAAGAGGCTTAATTTCCATCTGTTGTCCCACTATAAAGGAGTTTGCATCAAGATTTATGGTTTATTAAGAGTTTCAACATCTAAAGAATATTTAGAATACTCAAAAGTAAATGTTGCAAGATAAATGGACTATAGGATGGAGGGTTAATTATGAATGATTGAATTTATTATAGGAAGATTATATGAATTTTTTTATTCTATAAATCTTAAACTTATAAATAATTTGGTTATTTAATGTTGAATTAAAAACAATGGTTTCAATATTGAATGGAAAATTGATATGCTAAAGTATGAGATAGTGTTACTAAAATTATAGTAGATTTGGTCAAGAATCTACATAGGCAGGGGATTTAATTGAGCCGACTATGGGTAGATCTCATGTAAACATGTAATGTTTAATATTTAATATTTAATATTTAACATTTTTAATTTAATGTCCGCTATATTTAAAAATCAATCTAATTATTATCATGTATAAACACAATATCATTTTAAAATATAAAGAGGTTTCCCAACATTCATAAAAGAGGTATGGTAAATAAATAAAAGCATAAATAAAAATGAGGTATGGTAAATAAATAAAACCTATTTTTATACTTACTCCAGAAGTATGGTAAATAAACAAAAATATAAATAAACTAGAGGTATGGTAAATAAATAAAACCTCTTTTTATATTTATCCATAAACCCTTTTTTATTTACTAAAACTCAAAAAAGAGGTTTTATTTAGGTGAAGCATATGGGTCAAATACTGTGGGACAAATTATTGTTAATGCGATGGGCTAAATACCATGGGCCAAATACCATAGTTATAAAATAGGAATGGTAAATAAATAAATATAAAATAGGTATAAAGAGGTATGGTGAATAAAAAAATTTATATCAAATAGGATTAGAAATCAACACCTAAGTATATACCAAGCCTATGGGCCAAACAACATAGTAAATAAAAGAGGTATGGTATAAATAAAAATATAAATAAACCAAAGGTATGGTAAATAACTAAAACCTATTTTTATATTTACTCCATAAACTTCTTTATATTTATGAACACTCAAAAAAGAAGTTTTATTTAGGTGAACCCTATGGGCCAAATTATTATTCATACCATGAAAAAAACATTATTAACCCTAATACTAATATTAAAAGATTAATACTAACATGATGCGAGAACTTGGGCTTCAATGAAAGCTAGTACAAGGCACTCCAGACTTCCCTGGTGTATATGATGAACAATTCTTTCAGTTATGTGCATGGGCCCCTTGCAATACGTGAATCGTTCAATCCCTCCATGAATTTTTGTTTTTTGGGTGTCTAAATGTGTTGGCAATGCTAATCTTGGCAATGCTAATCTTGTGCATGTTTTGGTTTCTCTCTTTTTTTATGAAGGCCTTGGACTTTGTGGTCTCTGAAGCCAAGAAGTATGGTCTTAGACTAATACTAAGCCTTGCAAAAAATTATGTGAACTTTGGAGGAAATTCCCAATATGTACAATGGGCTCGTAATGTTGGACATAATCTCAACTCTAAGGATGATTTCTTCACCAATCCCATTGTTAAAGGCTACTATAAGAACCATGTTAAGGTAAAAAAACATATAAATGTCTTTCTCTCTTTCATTATATGTAAAGAGACTAATTTGTATATAATAGATACACAAAAAACTAATCAAATATGTGTTCATCAGTGTGTTTTCCTGAAGACTGTATTGACTAGAGTGAATAGCATTACTGGAGTGGCCTACAAGGATGACCCTACAATCTTTGCTTGGGAACTCATGAACAAACCTTGTTGTCAAAGTGATCCTTCGGGGAGGACCATCCAGGTCAGATAACAGCTTTTGTCTTTGAATAGGAACTGGAAAGTGGAAAATAATTGTAATATGAGATACAATCCAGATTGGTGTCTTTTAAGATCTCATTTCTATGGTTGAACATCACTGTTACTGTTAGTATCTCTTCTATATTCATAGTTTGGTGGGTTCTGTAAATAATCACCCTTCAAGTAAATAATAATTTTGATAACGATTGTGTGTATCTGTTATGAGTAAAAATAGTAGATCTTTGGTTGTGATGAACAAACAGGGATGGATAGAGAATATGGCTAGCCATGTCAAATCTATTGATGGAAACCATCTTCTAGAAGCTGGTTTGGAGGGCTTTTATGCAGAGTCCAAGAAAGAGATCAATCCAGGTTTCTCTGCAGGGATAGATTTCATCTCCAATAACCAAATCCGAGGGACTTGATTTTGCAACTATTCGTTCATATCCTAACATTTGGTAAATCTCTATCTATTTCCTCATATATATATATATATATATATATATATATATATATATATATATATATATATATATATATATATATATATATGCATTCAATTGGATGATGTAGAGTTTGCAACTAATGTATTGAACTGTGATTTCAACTTTAAATGCTTCCTAGATTAGATGAGGAGACCCAGATTTCATTTGTGAAGAGTTGGATAGAGAACCATCTAGAAGATGGAAGCAGAATATTGAAGAAACCAATTATGTTTGTAGAGTTTGGGAAATCCTCTAAAGACCTAGGATTTAGCATCCTTGCAACCAACCAATCTTGAGAGTAGAGATTTAAAATTGTTACTTTGCTTCAACGACATTGCCAAATTTTCACTAAAAGATCCATATTAATATCCATCAACGAGCCAAACCTTTTCTAGTCTATCTTACTTACCTTCCAAGAAAACATTGCCCATGAAGAATAGAATTTCACAATTCACATCTTCCTCCTTAGAGAAGCGCAATCCTACACCAAAATATTTTATCACGACATACTAAGCTCCAATTTTTTAGCACTCTGAGCGGTAATAATTATGAAGTCAATTGAATTTAATTTTGAAGTGGCAGGGATATCAGCCTAGAGCTCAAGCATAACTCCATGCCAATTAAACATCGATGTTCTCACCATAGCTTGGGTAAGTCTGCAAGGGCAGCTTACAACATCAATTAAATAATTTGAATTTCAAAACGGAAGTAAACTAGGAACCCATTGACCATTTTCAAAGACAATCCAATGTGTAACTCACACAAACTTCTCTTTCTCCATGTTATTAACAACTACTCTATTCTACAATCTCAATTTAGAAAAGAAGCAACGCAAAAGTCTTCAATTTCTGCACATTTTTAAAATTCACACCAAATAAAGTTTCTTACCTAGCCCACAAGCCCAATTCATAGATTTTACATAGAACTCTAAATCATACAACATCTTTGGTAAAACGAGAAGGTTGAGTGATTTTTGATCTTGATTTAGACTTTAGTGTGTTTTTAATTTTTATTTTCATTCAATGGAAACTATTTTCAGTCATTTGGCAACTAGCCGTGGGTGGAAAAGTTTCAAAAAGGGAGGAATAAACAAGAAAGAAACATAAAAAATAGAGTTTTACTTATAATGAATTAAGAAATCCATATTTATCCGATCGATAGAAAGGACCTGACATATCACAAAGTAACAATTGTGCTCTATATAACCAATAGTTGTCAATCTCGATTGCTATAGATTGGCACTGAAAGGGATTTGAAACCTCTTGGTACATTAAAGAACCAAGTTTAATCTGGATCTCTGATAAGAAGTGCTGATTTCAATTGCTATAGAGGAGCACCAAGAGAGATTGGAAGCCCTTGAGTGTAGATCACAGATCCAGGTTTATATGGAATTGTGCTAGTAAGCGCCATTCCCTATTGTATAAATTAGCACAAAGAAGTATTTGAAACATTTCAGCCCCATTAAAGATCCAAGTTTAATATGAATATGTGCTAGTGGATATAACAGAGAAACAAGAGTATTCCAAAATCTAATAAGCTCCTCCAAAAAAAGCCAAAGAATTACAAGCTTCCAATTCATCTTTTCTGTAATAAAACCATTCAAGAAAATAAACATATGAAGCAATTTATTTACACGATTATCTACAACCAAAAGCATCAAAAGAAAACAACAATATACAATGATCATGAAGTTCACAAGCACCCACATGGACTTTCAATGTTTTCTTCTACGACTTCCCCATGGCTTCTGAAGAAGAAATCATAGCTAAACCCCCCCCCCCCAACCATTGAAAGACATCACTACCAACATGAGAAAATATCCCAGCCCTACATTCAGACCAAAAATGACTGATTCCATGACCCTAAATCCAAGTTCTCTAGGGTTTCTTCCAATCAGAGGAGCATTGAGGTACGAGGCAGCTTTACCACTCGAAATCCATTTGAAACGAGACTGTAGATTGACAATATATGCATGAAATACAGAAAAAAGAAATACAACAATAACGGTAAGCGAGTAACCAAGCCATGATTGGGTCTTCAAGTCGTCGAACAACATGGTGAACTATCTTCCACAATAAAACATCATGTGCATCATCTTGGAGGTCTCGAGTTCGAATCCGGATGAAACCCTTTTCCATAATTTCGCTGGAAATGCCCCTAACAGATTTGATTCAAGGATTGAAATAGATATAAATCAAACCATTCCAATGGGGTATATTCTTCTCCAACTCGTCCAAGATTTCCCTCCCTCTATCATCTATACAGAAATGCTCAAATGCAAGCTTGAAATCAGGAATGTACAACTTGATCTTCATCTTCAGAATTTTTCTTCCCACACCAAAAACAGTTGCTGACCCAAATCAGACAAGAAGAGAGAGATACAAAAATTTGAGAACTCGAATCAGAAAACAGGAAGCAAATACAAAAATTTGCAAACTCGAATGAGAAAAGGGGATTGGGTGCCAAAATCTAAGAATCCAAACCAAAAATGTTCTGAATACCACCACCGACTTCGATATACCCATAAAATTTTCCTGTGTCACCTTAGACCTCATGGTGAGCGACTCTTTTGCAGTGTTTCTTGGGCGAGCGACTCTATTGCAGAGTGTTATATGGTGCTACTCATAACAGATGGGCTTATCATGTGCTCAAAATCAGTTATTAATGGCACAACTATCTCAAAGTCGAGGAGGCACAACTGTCTTAATGCTGGAAAACGTCATGAACACAGTCTCCGAGATCCTTCCAAGCACAATATTCTCAACTGCCTATCTTCATGGATGATCACCTCATCACCTCGCATCTTCCGAGTGCAATTTTCTCAACTGATGAGAATGTTCTTCACTGATAATCTAATGGCCAAAGATTATTTAATCATCTAACAATCCATCTAATGGCCCACATCGAGACACAGTGGCATGGAAGGGAGTTCATTTCAGAGGGGAACACCTTACGGTGTAATTATTACTCTTATTAAATCTAATATTCATATTCATATTCATATATTATAATATTAATATTATTAAATTAATAACTTTGATTAATACAATAAATTAAATTTTTATAATATAAATATATTTAACAGATCATGATATATATTAACTCTATATGTATATGGGAGAGAAGAACAGAGACATAGAGTGATACATGTGGAGAGATAAGGGGAGTGACAAGGGAGAGATGAAGATAAAATGAAAGAGATGGGAGAGGAGGAATGAAAAGAGAAGGGGAGAGTAGTGAGAGAGGTAGAGAAGGGTAAGAGAGGGAGAGGGAGACACAAATATGAAGGGGAAGAGAGAGAAGAAAAGAGGGAGGTAGAAGAGAAAGGGAGAGAGAGGAAGGAGGAGAGAGGGAGGGATAGAGAGATGGAGTTTGGAGGGGGAGAGAGGGAGGGAGTGACAAGGGAGAGATGGAGAGAGAGTGTGTATGCTTAGGGGTGAGATAGAGAGACAAATAAGGAGAGATGGAGAGAAGGGGAGAGAGAAGGAGAGAGGGCTTGATATAGTGACATAGTTGGAGAGAAAGAGAGAGAGAGAGAGAGAGAGAGAGAGAGAGAGAGATGGGGGAAGAGAGAGGATTGGAGGGAAAGGAGGGAGAGAGATAAAGAGAGCGGGTGGGGTGAGAGAGGGAGGTAGGAGATAAAGGGAGAGAAAGGAAATATGAGAGAGAGGAGGAGAGTGATGGGGGAAGAGAGAGGATTGGAGGGTAGAGAGAGAGGGTGAGGATGGATGAGAGATAGGACTTGAGAGAGACGGGAAGAGAGGAGGATAGAGGGAGGTATAGAGATATGTAGTTGGATGGGGAGAGAGGGATGGAAGAAGAAAGATATAGAGAGTGAGAATTGAAGAGAGAGAGGGAGCAACAAGGGAGAGATAGAGTGAGAGTGTGCATGTTTTGGGGTGAGATATATAGACAAAGAAGGAGTGATGGAGAGAAGGGGAGAGACAAGGAAAGAGGGAGGGATATAGTAACAGAGTTGGAGGGTGAAGAGAGAGAGAGAGAGAGAGAGAGGTTGGAGAGAAAGGGAGAGAGAGGAAGAAAGAGAGATAGAGGATGTGAGAGAGTGGAGAGAGGGAGGGAAAGAGAGATGGATTTGGAGAGGGGGAGAGAGGTAGGTAAGAAGAAAGACATAAAGAGAAAAAGGTGGGGAGAGAGGGAGAGGGAGAGAGGACAACAGGAGGGAAGGGAGATAGAATCGGGGGATAGGGAGAGAAGGAGAAGAGAGAGGGAGAGAGGGAGAGGAGGAGGGACAAATAGATAAACAGATTGGAGAAGGAGAGTGTATGTTTTGGGGGTGATATAGAGAGACAGAGGGAGATAGAGATATATATGGAAGTTGAATATAGGGAAGAAGAGAGAGAGGGAGAGAGGGAGGGAGGGAAAGAGAGAATGATAGATATGGAGTGAGAGAGTGTGTGTGTTTGTGGGGGGTGAGATAAAGAGACAAAGAAGCAGAGATGGAGGGAGATATATATATATATGGAGGGGGGGGAGAGGGAAAAATATTTCTTGTACTAGATGCATTAATTTCAGTGTAGATGGTGATTTTTAATCATATTTGATTACTTGCACTAGATGCGTTGATTTTAGCATAGATGTTGATTTCTAATGATATTTGATTGCTTGCACTAGATGGATTGATTTGAATGTATATGATTTCTAATCCTATTTGATTTCTTGCACTAAATGCATTGATTTCAATGTAGATGGTGATTTCTAATCCTATTTGATTGTTTGCATTAGATGCATTGATTTCAATGTAGATGTTGATTAATAATTATATGTGATTGCTTGCACTAGATGCATTGATTTCAATGTAGATGATTTCTAATCCTATTTGATTTCTTGCACTAAATGCATTGATTTCAATGTAGATGGTGATTCTAATCTTATTTCATTGCTTGCACTAGATGCATTGATTTCAGTGTAGATGTTGGTTTCTAATCCTATTTTCTTACTTGCACTAGATGCATTTATTTACGTGTAGATGTTGATTTCTAATCCTAAATGATTGCTTACATTAGATGCATTGATTTCAGTGTAGATATTGTTTTCTAATCTTATTTGATTGCTTTCATTGGATGCATTGATTTCATTGTAGAAGTTGACTTATGATTTGATATAATTGGATGTATGATGCTACAATAAATTTAAAGTGGTTGGATTAACAATGTGCATTGATTTCAGTGTAAGCACAAAACATTATTGACAATGTACATTGAGTTTTGTGTTATAGTAATTAAACCTGTTAATATTGGAGAGAAAGAGAGACACTGTATGATGTTTACTACAACATCTCGAGCTAAAGATTTAAATGGTTTATGATTTCAACTATCTTTTTCATATAATCAATATGAAAAGATGACAAAACTAACAAGGGTGACAATAAGAGTAGTAGAAGAAACTAGTTTGAGATTGATCACAATGAAGACTATTTGTAATTGACTACATTATTATTATTCATATTTTCTATCATTCAACACTATTACGTTGTCACTTTGCATTTAAAATTTTATTTCATCATTTTCCATTATTAAAGTTATTAACAATATTTATTATCTAAAAAAATTGCGGTAGCTAAGAAAATTAAAATTAAAATGACCAGATTAATCTTAGACATATCTACAATATTTAAAATCATTAGATTAATATTATATGTATTTACATATTATTGATAAAATTAATCATATATTCAATAGATTTTCCTTGGCCGCATACGACTAGAACCAGCTTAGATCCATCTTAACTCCATATCTATCAAGCGTCGAGAGGGATCAAGTCTCTCAAGGTGCAAACCTTTTTTTTAATTTTTTCATTCAAAAAAGAGGTTTCCACCTTAAGAGATTTGATCCGTCTAGTGGTTGATAGATCCAAGGTTAAGATGGTGATGACAGGCTGGCCGCTAGCCTGCAAACCAGCATCTTTTCTCCTCACTCATGCATGTAATGCATGCGCCTCAGATCAACAACCTCAGTCAAATTCCCCCATCCTATCATAATACAATTTAAACATTCCATTCAGGATTCGGTCCATGGCTTTACTGCACCCTTCAATCTTTAACAATCTGAACTCATTCAAAAACAGCGCAATTCTTATTCTTCGGTTCACCAAAATCCGCCTTATTTGTCCGCCCACGGTCGCCTCAACTTCTAACTCACGGTGTCTTTAAGGGCCTTTCCAAATGTGCGTTTCAATGAAAGGTAACTGTGGCCAGTACTTATGGTTCGAATCCGGCCATCAACCATACATTACCAACCACGCAGCACTCAATAACATGTAGGCATAAGGGATAAATATTGCGCACCCGTCGCTGCTTTCAACCTCGCGCTCCGGTTTTTCCACGCGCACAGGCAGCTTATAATCGGTCCAAATCATGACATGCGCTGTCCATATAAAGTAATACACAGCTCTATATGGTATTATCTGTGCTCACTACTGAGATTAATACTCTGTTATGGATATAAAATGTGTCAATTGCGCCACTGCAGGTTTAATACTTCAGACCCATCAATTGGTAAACAATGTCGACGCGCGGAACTTCCAGGTGAATCAACCCATAGATACGGCTTTGTGCCTAGGCTTCACACTCAGAATTGTTAATCTTTTAAATCAGAATTGTTAATATTTTAATGCAAACCTCACACTCAAGCTTGCTCGAAACTATAGGAAATTCTTACTTAGATGCACACGTGAATACTAGAGTGCCACAACTAACACTAGACATAGCCCACGCATATATTGGAAAAAAAAATACCATTCAACGCATTGATAAACAGTTCAAATAAACTGTTGGATACACATATCTGATTTAAGAGGGAATCGATAATCCATGAGGGCGTGGGAAGAAAAATACAACCATAATACTTTTGGCACGCTTCCTCCCTCTCTCCGATGAGATGAGAGCTCAGCTGCAGCTTTATTTATAATAATAATGGATACGTACAATAGATGTTCTCACACCTTATCTTCTAGAAAAAAACAGGCTTTTTCCTCTTTTACATAATGATATAAAGCTGGAAGCTTTTCCCCATCCTTATCCTAATTTTAACTGGAAACATAGAAATTCTTATCCTGATTCTATCCTTTTATTTAGGGAAAAGAATATTTACGTAATTTTTTTACTTTCCTATTTTTAACTGAGAAAAAACATATTTTTAACTAGAAAAAAAACATAGAAAGTGCAGGCTTTTCTCTGAGTGGCCTGCTCCTGCATCAGACTCCCAAGGTTGAAAATGATCATGATCTCCTCATCATGTGGTTTGTGGTCGTGATCTTCCTGGATCCCATACTTTGTTTTGCAACCATCCAAATGCTTTATTCCTTTGCTGTCGCTGCATTTCTGTTGTCCTTTCCTCCATCTTCTTCTTTCTGTCAATCAGGTTCAAGTTCTGATTGATCTTGCTTGCTGCTATTTCTATTTTCCTCCAATTTGATTGCTGCATCATCAGCTGCCATATTTCTTCACTTTCTATGTCCATCTTGCTGTTGCTGTTCCCAATTTTTGTTAATTGAGCTGCCGCCATAGATGTTGCTACCTCCCAAACTTCCTGTCCCTCTGCAACATACTTTGGCTCATCACCTATAAACACAATCAAATTGTTATCATTAAAATCACAAGACCCACTGGTCTCATTTGTCGCTTCAGTCACTAATTTCTTTTCCTGTAGCTCCAAGTCTTTTTCAGGATCCAAAAAAATTTCACTCGCTTTCTCCTCAGCTTTCTCTGGCAATAATTTAGCATTCTGATTTCTATTCACCAGGAGACTGTCAGCTAGTCTCACCTTCTTACCATCTTCTGCTTCTGCTTCATGACTATCCTTCATGAAAACTTCCCTGTCATATCTTGGATTCTCCAACCAGTATTCCAGCAGTGCAATTTCTTTGTAGCATTGTTGCAGCATCACATCATCATTTACAGTTCCTGAGCATGTTTGTTGAAGACAGCATGCAATGCAGAGGAAGATTCTGATGATGATAGAGAGATGAATGCTCTACCAACAAGGAAACAGGCTCCAGGATCTTGTTTTCTAAAGAAATTGGGATTTTGGGTAACCCCCAAATTATCATTTTCATCAGGTGGTATCAGAGCAGTAAGATTCTGCGGAACAAGGAACGAGGTACAATTGTGGGTAAAGTTGTGTTAAAGATCGAGAGTTTATGGTCTTGCTATTGTGCAGATGACGGCAATGGAAGGTGAGAAGATTTGCAGCAACCTAGAGAAGGATGCCAAAAGACCGAGTGCGGAGGGCTTGGTGAGGTATCGTGTAACAGAGGAGGCTGTTATTGTAGAGGTTGGTTGCAGCTCACAGAGTTCTAGTGAAGGAATGCAGTGGATAAAATTGCTATTATGAAGACCAGAAGCATATGACCAGGAGGTCATAAATTTTTGTGCCTCGGGAGTCTCTGATGCAGGAGCAACCAGCAACAAAGCAAACCAGAGGATCAGAATAAAAGAAAAACGTGATTTAAAGCAGAAAAATAGATTTAAAAAGGATAAAGCAGATTTAAAGCTTTCATGCATGAAGCTTTTGTGGAGGAAATAAGGAGAGGATAGGATTGATCCTTCCTAAAATTCTTATATAATTGTAATACCATAGGGGTGTAGGAATTCTGTTTGAGGAATTTTGTGAGTGGCAAGCCTGTAGTCGAGCTAGAGCTTGTTTTCAAGGCTGAAATGCCTTAATTTTGTAATGTTTCCGTAAATATACAAACTATTGTGTTCAATCGTTCTGTGTTAATTATATATTATATGTATTGTACCCTTGTGGTTGTGAGATTTTAAAATCCTATATTGCATGCTTGTAATGGGTTGAAGGGAAGGATCAAGCTTTTTTTAAAGAATTGGGATTTGGGGCACCCCCAAATCTCATTTTCAATCAAAAACTATAATATTATTTGTTGTTTTTCTGCCATAAAATATTTATATTTTTTATTTGTAAGTCCTTTTGTACAGAGGTTTAGGAAAAGTTTTTTTTCGAATTATTTTAATGGATAATTTGTAACCTGAAAAGATTAATTAATAGATTTTTATTATATTTTATTATAGTTTAAATGTTTTGGTAATTTAATAAACATTATAATTTTGTTGATAAATAATATGTAAAATTTTAACATGAAATAGAGTGGGGGGTTATTTTAATTTTACAAGAAAATTGAGGTTTGTACAAATCAAAGTAATTTATCCATTAATCAATATCAAAAGTGATGCAAAACTAGAGTGTTTGTTTATGTCAAAACAATTAGTAAAGTGATAAAGTCAAACCAAAAAGAGTTATTCCTGGAACATAAACATTCTAAATAGTAATCATACTAACTACCAAAAGCAATTAACTATGGTTGTGGGAGACTCTCTTCCACATGTAGTTATAGGATTAACATCAATGGCCTCTATAGGTTTCCACTCATTAGTGGGAGGATCGGGGAGCTTGCACCCCTCCAAAATCACTAATGTTATTGTCAGGAACTACTTGCCCATCTGTAAGGGTTCAATATTCCAAGTAACTACTCTCTCTCTTAGCTTCCAAACTTAGCTAACCTACTTTATCTTAAGGCTCAGTACAAATAGAGTTGTGATGCAAGGCAATAGATTTGGACACATCAAGCCCAACGACATGTTCCTTTTCATATGTCCTAAAAGACAGAAAATAATATTCAAAAGAACCTATTAGCCATGTTTGACTAAGGTATTCTTTTTTCGTAAGCAGTAAATCTCAGTCCGAAATAGGGTTAAACTTATACTGAGTAAATGTCTTTTCATTTACTTTTACGAGTTTGAAAAGACAAGTGCTCGACAATCTTTTCATATTTTGGGAGTCTGAAAATAGCTAAAATAGGACTCCTCCTGGAGGAAGGAGTGGTATAAATGGATAGTAACTGGTTCCGGTCATTATGGAATTGCTCAGAACACACAAAGGTCAAGAGGGATTCACTAGGAGTGAAGCCGATCCTAACCTTTACTTTAAGGTTGAAGATGACAAACCTCTCAGACTGATGTTGTACGTGAATGACCTCTTTCTAATAGGTGCATACCCTCTCATTCACAAATGTAAGAGGGAGTTGGCTTCTAAATTTGAAATGAAGAACCAAGGACTTGAAGTGTGGTAGAAGCCAAGGGAAATTTTCCTATCTCAAGGAGAATATGTGGTGAAAATTCTGAAAATATTTGGTATGATGGACTGCAAGCTTGTGACTACCTCGAGGATCTTAACTTTCAGAAGTTATATGGTAGTGATGTCAGAACAAATTTGGGAAATGCCTCTGAGTTTCAAAAAAACTCATTCGCATTGATGTTCTTGGTGAACCTCCGTCCGAACATATGTTTTGCAGTTAACATTGTGAGCTCATATTTGGTTGAGCTTCACTAGATTGGTGCTAAGAATCTTTTGATATGTCTTCAGGACACAATCTCTCATGGATTGAGATACACTGTCAGAAATATTAAACTGCATGATTATTCGAATGTTGATTAGGCAGGGAGTGTGGAGGATCACTGGAGCACTTTTAGTGTTGTTTCTCTTTGGATT